>OX637349.1:600000-751473 GCA_951799405.1 Agapetus fuscipes
AATCTATTTAACAAATTGTGAAAGTAAAATACCGTGCTATAATGTTGTAAATACTTGATCTGTGTTTTTT
Source organism: Agapetus fuscipes (assembly GCA_951799405.1). NCBI lineage: Eukaryota > Metazoa > Arthropoda > Insecta > Trichoptera > Glossosomatidae > Agapetus > Agapetus fuscipes. The sequence goes on from OX637349.1 coordinate 600,071, forward strand.
TGAGAATGTAAAAATAGAAAAAAACATTCCCGAATCATGGAATAACATAATAATAAAACAAAATGATTTATTTTATTTATCATTTTACAAATAACTCTACAATAAACAATTTGGTTAATCAACACTGTTTTGTTTAAAATATTGCATAGATTACAAATTACGAACATTTTTGGTTCTAAGATCATGTATCCAAAACTTCAAGGACAACAAATTTTGTTTTGTAATCTTTAAGTGAAAATAAAACAAATTTTAAATAAAGATGTAATTATTAAGAGTTGTTTTTACATACATTATAAGTTTTCAAGTACACATCTTACAAACTTTTATTTTTTAAAGTTAAAAATTGTTTTTTTTTTGCGTCAATGGCATGTTTACAAAAAACGACACTGATAAATTGTCATATTTTCGGGTAACTAAGCATCGTTTCAATTTTTTCAACAGGTTATGTACTTAGACATTAATAAAAGAAGATGAAAATATCGCAAATTTGAATTTGCACAATTTGAATTTAATCACATAAATTATTTTACAGTTTGTATATAAAAAAAAAGTTAACATTTTGTTATTTTTATTTATTTAATTTCCAGTTCTACACTGTAATGTACAGGGCTCATTGTGATCCTTTAAGTATTCGGTTTATAAAAGAAATTATAACGCTTTATTTACAAGATTTTCTTTTTACGACTCGAAAAACCGTTAACAAGTAATTTTATTACCGCTCAAAACCTCAAACCGTTTCTTAGAGAAAGCGTAGACCCTCTACGCCGTAGAAGCTCTCAACCTTTTTAAGATGAGCTCCACTTTTAATTTTATATTTTAATCACTACAGTAGGCTTACTGCAATCGGGTTGAATATTAAAATAAACCTAAAATAGTAGAAATGATAAAAACAAAGAGTCCTTCTGATATTAATATATTCTTAAAAAAAAATATTAGGTCCAATGTGTATCTAAGTTTGCGGCTTTTAAAACACTATATTTTCAGGATTTAGTTTCCTGAGCTTTTAAAAAAAAATACTTCTTATGGATATATATCCGTATCATGTCTGTCCTTATCACACTAAAGTAGGTATTTTAGTCCTAGGCAGCCATTAAAAGTTACTCTTTATTAAAAGTGATAATTATTATTTCAACTCTCCACGTATTCAGAACACTCTTCTACAGGGAAAATTTCATGAAATTTTTGCCCAAAAATAGTTCAAATACTCATTTGCGTGAGCAAATGCATTTGAGATGATTTTTTTTTATAAAATAGGGATACAATCAAGAATTCTTTATTAATATTTTTAGAAGAAGCGTATAGTTCCACTGGTTGAGAATCTGGGGTCTACGCCATCGTAGCTCCATTCGTAGCACGTTTTTTATACATTTTATTTATCACGCCGCGGCATGCCAAGAAAAGTGTACAAATTATCATCTAGAGGCAGTAAAACGTTACGGAATTGAGGCAATTTTCATTAGATCCACGCCATTGGGTCCATACTGGCCGGGAAGGCTTTGCTGGGACCTGAAACCCTCCACACATAAATCTGGCTGCGGGCTGAAACAAGTTTGAGGCTCTAGGAGGAAATCTTCGTAAGCAAATTAGTAAGTAACGCAAGCTTTGAGCATAAAACGGTATGTTGTTAACTGGTTAAGGATACGAACTCGTATTCCAAAGGTCGTGAGTACGATTCCCAGAGAAACAATTTTATTTTCTCAAATATGCTCTTTGCTAGGTAGAAAAATTCATTTAACTATAAAAATAAAGCAGTTCACCGAACACCCACCTGATCTTCTAGCAAATATGTATTGCCTGAGAATTGATGACCCAGCGCGCAGAGGGCTCTTTAGGGGTGATCAACAGCGCTCACCAAATACATCATGCAAAGATTAATAAATAAGGCATTTAAAAATGTAAATGGAGGTGTAGCTTGGAATGGAAGTGTTCTGTGTTCATATTTTATTAATTATTCAGTCCGCAACTCGATTTTTTAAATATTTAAAAACAACTCTTTGACTATTATGTTTAATGTTTTTTGCTTATCTCAGATTGTGTAGAATGTGATTCATATGACAACTTCATTGAAAGGTGATCTTTGAATCAAATGGTGGATAAGTCAACCAAGCACTGGGGTGACGATATATGTTACTTGTGAAGAACGCTATTATGTGTTTAAACGTTCGCGCCAGTTCTTTAAACCGAAGTCTCCAGGATAAATCACAGTTGATTTAAAAGTTTCCAACGTGTGCTATATTAGACGGCGCCTTGCACTGCCTGGAACTTTGAGCTGTTGAAGTTTTAACGATCGTCCAGGACCACGTGAGAGAGTTTCCACGGCGTGAAAGATTAATCTCCTGGCGAGGTCATTCTGCAGGAGTGTCATATGCCATGGAAGGTGGACGGTGACGGATGGAGATGCCGGGGTGTGGTGATGTGGAAGATCAAACTATAATTTATGATGATGAAGTTTTAAAAAATGATTCTTCAAAGTTGAAATAATTTTAATGACACGTTCAAAAAAAGTAAATGAAGTCTTAAACTTGAAAGGTTGAAAAATATTAAAAGAGGTTGTAAATTAAAATCAATAATCGATTTAAATAAACACACAATAATGTGGTTATAATCTATAATCTAAGCTGCAAGCATATATCAACATTTAAAGCTCTCAAATGCATGCCCACAAACAAACACGGGTAGTTCGCGCATACAAATGCTGAATGTGTACTTACAAATAAAATCCAAACCTCAAATGAACATAAACCCTACACCTTTTGCCGATCTTCCCTGACACAGGGGTGACATTGGCAAAGTGAACCATTTTTTAAAGTATGGGTGGTCAGCCTCATGCCAACCTATAAATCAAGGAACAGGTTTGTTAATTAACTATATTTCGCTTTTTTACGCCAAACCTACTTGCTATAACGTTGGTAAAGCCTTTGTGAGCAGGGTTTAATATAAATGAATATTACATTTTACAATCAGAAGCAGCAATTTTTTGGACTAAAAATGATGTTTATTTTGAGTTTTGCTACATATATTATATTATTAACTGGCATGCAATACAAAATCTGAATCGTCAATAATGAGGTACCTAATCTTAACTGATATGTTTGAAATAAAGCAGCGCTCGCGTTGGTTTGATCTCCTTTTCTATAATTTTGAACCTGGTTGAAGAGATATCTTTCCATTTTTTTAAAATGAATCCTGTGTGGGAGACTCCCCAATTCTTGAAAGTTTTTGGGGTCTATGTCACCCTGAAAGGGTGCCGCAGAGATGTAAGATAGTCTAAAGATATATTCACATTTCAGGTTAATTGAAATGTATGCCCAGAAGTAGACATGTGTAAGTAAATGCTCCGCGTAAAAACTCAAATCTTAAAAGACCATGCACCCTACGACTTTAGCCGCCCTTCCCTGAAACAGAACTAATGTGATTCTTCCACCAGGAGTGCAGCCACATTTGGGGATGTAAAGTAAGCGCCTGAAGCATGCATTACCCTAGTGGAACCTCCAGAGACGCACAAGCCGCCGGCAATTTACATTTTTATTCTCAGACTTAATGCCCGCGCCAGTCTTTCTTTCATTATAATGTAGCCCTTCCACAGACCATCACTTATGAGTGACGTTCTTGCATGTATACCAACAACCATTAAAAATAACTTGTGCAGGTTACTCATCCCAATTATAATATTGTTTTTTAATTAAAAATACACTGCTTTAATTCACTTATTTTTTATTTAAATATGCCAAACGTTTCGCCTAAAAAGGCATCCTCAGGACAATGACAATGACTGAGGATGCCTTTTTAGGCGAAAACGTTTGGCATATTTAAATAAAAAATAAGTGAATTAAAGCAGTGTATTTTTAATTAATATACAATGGACTTTCACTGTGTGAACCACCAAACCCTAAAAAATATTATTTAATATTGTTTCATTATGTATATAGCTACACCATTTTTCTTGCGAGTTTTAAAAAAACCTGTACAGTGTATAGGCGACTCCATCTGGCGGTTCTTTTTAAATTGAACACCGTTTAAGAGTGTCCCGAAGAAGTTACCTATAATCTATCGGTGCTATTTTTAGACATTTTAGTCGCCCGTTGAGCCCACGCTTTGACAAACTAATGATGCATTCGCATGAAATCCTTTCAATCCAAGTTGGCCGCAAGTGAACATCTGATTAGTCTTCATATAAATATTAACGAAATTCTTTAGGTAAGATTGACCGTGGTGATGAAATTTCCAGCCCAGGCATAGTCCGGTCGATAGCTCAGGTGGTAGAGTGCTTGCATTCCATGCCGAAAGCTCGGGTTCGAATCCCACCGAGGGTGTCAGAAATGATTTCCCGTTTCGGTGTTTATTTCAAACCCCAAAATAAAATACCGGCAAGGTTTACTCAGCCTTCACAAGAAATGAGTACCAGCACTCTCGGGAGCTGGGAAACCTCCACTTCAACTGAAGTGGTTGGCGTAAGGCCGGCCCCCTTACCTGTAAAAATAAATAGGTTCAACTCGCCACATGCGACCCCTTCGGGGATAACGCGGCAAGAAGTTACACTATATGTGTAGCTTAGTTGCGTTTTTTTTTTTTTTTTGCATCATTAGTTTGTCAAAGCGTGGGCTCAACCGACGACTAAAATGTCTAAGCCCCGTAGGTTGCCAAGATATATTTGCATTTAAGAGTCACAGTTAAAGTATATTTTTATCGTTCCTAGGCCCCTTCAGGTTTCCGAATTTTGAATGTCAACATTTCTCTGCAATTTATATTCTAGAAATATAGATTTATCATACATGCTGTTAATATTAACATTTACTCCACTGGGTTGAACAATTCATTTGCTTGTACCAAAGACCGTTCATTAAAACACTATCTAATCTTACAGAGCACGAGAATACAAGCTTTTTTTAACGATGATCATGTAAGCATTCGTTAATTTATAGGTTGGTTTGAGGCTGAAAATCCATACAGTAAATAATAGTAAATTTTACCAATGTCACAACTATTTCAAGAAGGTCGGCAAAAAAAGTTGCATCAAGCTCAAAGAAGGCTGAAGTGATTATTAAATATATTTTCCAAATATTTATATCTGATTCATTCAGCTGAAGTAAAGGATGTCAAGCGTGCCCGATCATATGGAGACCAAGATACTTCATTGTACATTGAAGCTTTCATTAATAATTCATTATTGTTTATTTCAATGAATTATTAATTAATAATAACCTAATAACATCTGTTGAACCAGGGTCAAATCAGGGTCAGGGTCAGGGCTGGCGTTGTTTTTTATACAGCAGATCCTGTAAGAAGATCACAGCGACTAGCCAACCGCTGATAATGCCCATCGGAGCAATGGGTGAAACTGTCCGGAAAGAATTAACCAGACCACGGCTACATAGCCCGAATGAAGTGATTGTGTCATCAAGATACTTCATTCAATAATATCACGCGAGAATGTTGAACATTGAATAGACATGTGGAGGGTGCATAATGTGTGAATTTAAATAAAATTTCCCCACACACGTTACTGCAGGAAATGAAAGAAGTAAGCCGAGCTCAATTGGAATCAGCCACAGCCCGCATGTACATTCTTCACATGCAGAATACGCTTCAAATTGCTTCTACCGAGGCGGACGAAAGTAAATTAACATAATTGGCTGCTTCACATCGTATGACAAAAAAATGTACACCAAAAAATATTTTTATTTGAATATCTTTAAGGGTTAATTTAATTTGATTTGTCATTGTCCTGATGATGCCTTTTTAGGCGAAAACGTCTGATAAAGTTAAAGAATATAAAAGTGAATTTAAACTGAGTTTTATTTAGTTAATATTTTTATTTGACTTTTTAAAGCGTAACTTATCTGCAAGTAAAGTGCAACTTTTTACCACTTTGTCCCTGAAGGAGTCACATGCAATTGGTAGGTTTCAGTGGCGAAGGGTGCCCAAAAAAGCCGATTCCCATCGGTGTCCCGTTTAAAATGAGGCAAAAATGATAATAAAGTAGACTGCATGGTTTTAATGGGGAAAAACTACGTATTTTTTACTTTGTGCCTATATTTTTAAACTACTTTGTTACATCATTTTAAAAGGGAAGCCGATGGGAACCGGCTTGTATGGCACCCTTCGCCACTGGTAGGTTTAGGCTAGGAAAGTTATGCCGTGATTTGTGACACGTTTTCTTGAATAAACACAGTTTATCCTCAGTCGTCGTGCAGAGAAGGTGTCTCCTGAAGAGGTTAGTTACATCACTAACGAAACGTCGAGAATAATGTAAGTTCTCTTTTAACGGTTCGTCTAATATCCGATTCATAAATTTTAACTGTGTAGTTATTATTATTGTAAATAGGTCACATGTAATAGTTGGAACCTATTTACTTTCACATTTCACTTGATGTGGGGATTTTACGGTTCCAGAAAAGTACGCAACGCAACTAAGCTTCACATAAAATACAAATTATTGTCAAGTTTTCCCCGAAGGAGGCACATGTGGCTTGTGAACCTGTATATTTGTACAGATAAGGGGGCCGGCTTACGTCAACCACTTCAGTTGAAGTGGGGGTTCCCCAGCTCTCGAGAAAGCTAATACTCATTTCTTGTGAAGGCTGAGTAAGCCTTGCTGGTATCTTGTTCGGTTTGTATTAAACGCTTTAGTGTTTAAATAATATCCTGTTTTAACAGGATATTATTTCTGACACCTTTGGTGAGATTCGAACCCAAGCTTTCCGCATGGAATGCAAACACTTTACCAACTGAGATATTGACCGGACTTATATGTAGGTACTTGCAAATTCAAACCCAAGCCTCAAATTAACTTACATCCTGCAACTTTTGCTGACCTTCCCTGAAACAGGGATGAAATTGGCAAAAATAAACATTTTTTACAGTAAGTATATGTGACCAGCCTCATACCAACATATAAGTCAGGGAATGTGTTATGGTTATTTACGAATTGAGAGTAGAACAACCATAAATTTGATTTTTGTTTTGGGCCTCTTCTTGCCTTTACTATAAACCTCTACGCGGTGAACGCTTCTGATATTTACCGTAGAGGATTGAGTCGTTCCTGCCGCAAAATGCCTGCCCTGGGCACAACTAGCATTCCGGTGGTAACTGAGAGGTCTCGCCGCTTTCCCAGACAAGGTGACCGCGCTTTGTATGTGGAGCTTTATGATTTATTGTGACACGTGCAAAACCCTCAAGCAATACGTCTTTATAATTGTGGTTAACAAGTATGTGTGTTAGAGCACTAATTGAATGTTAAGAAGGGCCTGTTTCACACAACTACAATAAGACTAAACATGATTTTTTACAGGAATGACAAGTAAGACTCTAAATGATAGGGTCCAAAATCTGATGCAAAGCCATGTAATGTCATTAAAAAAAAGGTGTCGGTGTTGTCCCTCCTGTCCGACAAGCTGCTCCATGGATGATCTCTTTGCGGGAAACCAAAGAGCTGTAGATATTGCTCGTTACTGGGCCAATACGGTGTGAAGCTGACACGAAGAAGATTAAAAAAAAAAAATAGGCTGATTGATTTGGTGAGCGCTGTTTTTGTGTGTATCACACCTCAAGAGCCCTCTGCGAACTTGGTCGTCGCTGTAGAAAACGCCAATTCTCAAGCAAGCCCCAGTTGCTGTAAGGCTGGATGGACCTTTTGATGACCGGTCTTTGGTAACGGTTTATGAATTTTTCAACCCAGCGAAGTGCACATTTGAAAATATAAATGGTACGAGTATATTTTTGTGCTCCGCAGGGATCCGAATCCACAACCTTCCATTTACGAGTCCAAAGTGTTGCCACTGAACTAAAGACCGGTCCAAAAATACCGCTGTTATATTTTGGAAGCGCTTGATATGCCTGCCTTAAGGTAGTATAACGTGCGCAAAACCATTCACATTTGTAGTTCTGTTATCCTTGATGGAGGTCTCAACCTTCAGGACTGCGGGTCATCTCGGCTATCCAAGGGAACAATGGACCGGCCATAAATTAAAGCTAACATTCGTGAGATACACAAATTTCCAGCACAATGGTTGTTACTCGTACAACATCTTAGAGATGTTATGGATATCCGTATCCATAACTATCGTATATCCGAATTAAAAAATTAAATCCGTATTACTAGCTGAAACCGATATAAAATAACATATGGAAATAACAAATGCCATATTGATTTCTAATTATATTCCTTTTGTCCCAAATCACCTTATGCGATCTCTTTGTGGATAACGGAGGCAGGAAGTTACTCTATTTAATTTAATTTTTAATTTTTTGGTAATTTATACAGCGCCGTCATGTGACAATCACCTCGAGGGCCTATATATAATCTAATTGCTTCGCCAAGAACAAAACTCACGACCTTGCAATTACAAATCCGTAGCGTTAACCGCTGGACTACTTACAGTCATTCAGAATATACCCAAAAGCAGCCTTTCAAATCTGTAAAAAAATACTTCTTTGGTTTGGAAATCATTTTTTTTTTGCTGTAAATATGTGTGTCGTTAATTGACTTTTTCAATTCCATTTAAAAACAAAAATTAAGGCTATCAAATAAGTAATGTTAAATTTTATTATACATAAAAACTTTGAAATAAAGCTATTTTTTGTTTAACGTAGTTTATTTTCACAATAATATTTAATATCTCGAGTACTTTCGACCTTCAATATTCAATATATTATTTGTCTTTTTGTGTTGACTCAATAATTTTATTTGTGCTTTAAATATTTTATTTTATTTTATTTATTTTTTGACCCCCGGATGTTTGAATTAATTTATTGTAATTATTATATATTATTTTATGTTTTCTTTCTTTTAATTTTTGACTGTTGTATTTAATTTTAATTAAGTTCATATTTATTGTACCTATACCTACCTATTTATTTGAATTTATATAATTTTGATCTATGGTTTGTTCTTCATAATTTTAATTTTTTATACATCACTCTTGATAATGGCCTGAATATTGAAGGTCGAAAGTACTCGAGATATTAAATATTATTGTGAAAATAAACTACGTTAAACAAAAAATAGCTTTATTTAAAAAAAATGAATTTTCACTGTGTGAATACACAAACCCTACAAAATCTATAAAAACTTTGTGTTATCAAGACTCATTCCTTTGCCAAACTGCCCGTTTATGGAATGAGTTACCGGTATCTGTGTTTCTATCCCGATTTAACCTTACCCTTTTCAAATACAATATCAATCGCCATTTCTTCTCAGTGTTTTAAACCAAAGCAACGCAACACACACCATAGCACTGCGCAGCTAACGGCCCTGCAACCGGATAAGGGCAACTGCCACATCACCAACACCTCTGCGGCACTATAACAAGTGTCATAGACCCCTAGAGTCTCTTGAATCTAGGGAGTCTCCCACACAGGCTTCCTTAAAAAAATCTTTTCACTTGTTAATTAAGTAATGTATAGGTATGTGTGATCATTAAGGAACGCAAAAATACCTGAAACCATGCAACAGGGGCTGTATTGAAAAAAGTAAACATTTTTTACAAAATTTTAGACCGTTCCAGTTGACATATTTGTCACAAAATAAACCTTAAATTAATATATTTTTCATACAATAAAATACACATTTATTAGTTAACTGTCTAACAATATTTCCACAAAGGAAATGAAGTTTTCCAGTAAACATTACTTAAGCTCTATCTCGCACACAGTATGTTAATACACAGAAGAGCTTTTCTTGCTTGCAAGACGGGCGGGCACCTGAAAAAAGCTCTGTCCATAAAAGATGCGCATTTTAATGAAAGATTTGACGGCGTTTGTTGTCCGTGCAACGGTGCAGTCAGCGCGACAGCCTGAAAGCGTTTGCGTAAAAGCCTTTTATCTCCATTCTCCAAGATTATGAAAATCTCGGGCAGATGTTTTTTAGGAAAAAAGCTCCCCCTTCACAAAAAGCTCCCATACAGACGTATTGTAGGAAACTACTTGTTTTGTCTTGAAAAAAAACAGTTTTTTACAGTGTATTTAATTATGGAAAACAAAGTTTATTGTTTTTTATTCTACGTGACTGTTTTTTTTCCTAGTATCCAGCAGTCATTCCGCTAGGGTTGACAAGTACCTCCACAGATGTGTGTCCACTTAGTTCTGTCATAGCACTGTACTGTTTTCTGCCGCCGCGCCGTGACACTAGGGGTTGCCAGTACCTCCGCATATTAGTCTAATTTTTTTTCTGTGCTTGCATATTTCTTTCATCTCTTCTACACTCACTTCACTTTTCACTTTTTTCACGCATACTCCTCTTTTATTCTCACTCTGCTGGTTCATTTTTTTTGCATTCTAAGTGCTTGTTTGTCTTATGTTCATTAGAAGTAAAATTATTTAAAAAAAAAAAAAAAAAAAAAGTAATTTCACATGAGCAATGTTTGCTGTGTGTCATACTATGTAAGGCACTCTAACAATTGAGCTATCGACCGGATGACTTATGAGTTACCCTGCACCCTCGCTGAAAAATTCTCCTTGAAACAGGGATGGCATCGTTAAAAGTGAATACTCAAGTATTTTTTTTCCTTTCTCAAATAGTAAATACAAAAATAGAGAGAGATACCTTCTTAGATAGTGAAATAACCCTTTTTCTGAATGACCTCCTCCTTGCATTTTTGCTATCTCTGCCCTCAACAGGGCTTTGATACTTTTTCCTTAGAAGCTTTCATTCCCCTCCCCTCAGATATAAAACCTCTACCCCCCACAAACCCCTTCCTTATAATATGAACTCGCATAGTCAGTACAAATATCTGAAGAGAAATATATTTACAGAGTTTGCACTGTAACTGTTAGTCTCTTGTCATTCCACTGAGAGTGGTCAGAGCCTCTGAATAAATTCTTCCATTTCTTCCTATCCTTCATACGCGTCGGCGTTATGACTGAACTGATATTTTCATCTTTAATGTAAGTTAAGATACATATATAACTTTGATAGTTCTAAAATATTTACTTGTAAAAATTTTGTGAGTTAAATTCCAGAAAATACAACTAAAATTGCACTCAAGTTACTTTACTAAGAGAAAAAAAATAAAACCACTTTATTTTTTATTTGGGGAGTATATGAAGTTCCACGACCGGTTTTGCAAACAAAACATTGGCATTATCAGGCAGCTAAATAAATGTAACGTACAAACGTAACTGAGCTACACTTAAAGTGTAACTCCTCGCCGCGTTTTACCCGAAGGGTTCGCATATGGCGAGTAGACGTATTTATTATTACAGGTAAGGGAGCTGACCATATGCTTATCACTTCAGCTGAAGTAGAGGTTTTCCAGCTTTCGAAAGGGCTGGTACTCATTTCTGGTAAATACTGAGTAAACCTTGCCGGTATTTTATTTTGGGTTTGTAATAAAGACAGAAACGGGAAATCATTTCTGACGGGTGTCCGGTGGGATTCGAATCCAGGCCCTCGGCACGGAATGCAAGTACTCTACCAACTAAGATATCGACTGGACTGAATAAGTACTAATATACTCGCTAGTTACTTAGTATACTCGTTAGTAAGTTAATATACTCGCTAGTAACTTGATATACTCGCTAGTAACTTGATATACTCGCTAGTAACTTAATATACTCGCTAGTAACTTAATATACTCGCTAGTAACTTAATACATACACTCGCCGTTATAAAAAACATAATTGTTTTATTTTGTATCTTTTTAGATGAACAACTACAAAGTGAATGCCTTAACATTTAATAAAATAACTTTACTCAACTTGAAAATACTGGGCCAAAATTTTACAAAACTATAACTCGTTTTCATATTGATCATGCGCTAATATACCAATAAATGTAAGGCTTGTGTGTCATTTTTCCGCATCGTGATCTGATAATAGTTGGAGCAGAGACTCGAGAAGTTTCTAGCTGGCACAAGAACAACTTTGCAAAACTTGGAATAAGCTCAGGAAAAATAATTTTCCCGGCTTCCACCTCCAAACGGGGAGTTATCTACCCGTGAGTGTAGGAAATGGTAGATAGAGTAGAAGATGGTATATCTTTTATGTCTCTCTTCATACCGCAGGGTGTTATTTGTTATTATTGTGTTTTCCCACATCTTTATTGTTTAAAAATAAGTATGGGTAGTTATAGTTATAAGTAGAGGTGGCCGTTTAAACGAAAAGCAGTTTAAAATAGCTGCTTTTTATTTTAAGCAACTAAGCGCGCTTACAATTTAAACGAAAAGTCGTTTTGAAAAAAAAGCGTATAAAAAGTTTCTTCTGCTAATATTGATTTAATTAAAATTTAATTCATTTAGTAGTTTCAGTTTTTCCATATTTACTCAAGAACTATTGACATTATTGAAAAAAATTTGAGTATTAAACCTAAACAATGTATAGTTCTGTAAGTTAAAAGCAAAAAAAAAAATCCAAAATAGAGCACACACGAAAAAAAAGCTAAAAATGTAAAAAAAACGCGTTTTTTGAAATATTTTTTCGAAACGAAAACTTTGCTGCGTTTAAAACGAAACGAAAAACGAAAGTTGCTTCTGCTTTTTTTAAACGCTTTTTCAAACGCTAATGGCGTGTTATAAAGCTAAATCTGCCGTTTTTGTTTCTTACACTTTATGGTCTTAGCAAAATAGTTACAGTAATAAAAAAAATCAAGCATGTTTACTAATTTTTTTTCTTAATTATAAAGCTTAAACAAAATATATAACTTAAGAATTGCAACCACAAAAAAATATTTCAAAAAACGCGTTTTTTTACATTTTTAGCTTTTTTTTCGTGTGTGCTGTATTTTGTATTTTTTTTTATGCTTTTAACTTACAGAACTAACATTGTTTAGGTTTAACACTCAATTTTTTTTCAATATTGTCAATAGTTTTTGAGTAAATAAGGAAAAACTGAAACTACTAAATGAATTAAATTTTATATTTACAATAAACCCAAAAAACGAAAAAACGCTTTTTAAGCTGCTTTTTTTAAAAAGCGTAAGCGTTTTTTCGTTTTTTTTACTAAGCCGTTTTTTCCATCTCTAGTTATAAGAATCCTCATAAGTATTGGTGGGTAGGATCGATAATTGTGTATAAGTGGAGAATTCTCTAGGCTAAGTAGGTATTTGTTATAAGTATAGGAATTCTGTATTGTATCGGTGGGTAGGATTGATGGTTGTGTGTACAATGTACATGGAGAAGTCTCTAGGTATTTCGAGAAGCATCAAGCAAAAAATATATTCTGGAGTATTCGATTCCCTTAGTATATAAGACTCTTATTGCTTGTACTGAGTTCAGTTATTATTTCAAGCTCTCACCACTACAGTCTCCTGCCAGCTTTACAATACAATTCGATCAGTGAACAGAAACCAAGTGGAATAGTCGAGAAAGCTTTGTGAAAATAAATTATTTAAAAGTGTAAAATAAACAACTGTATAAGAAGACCTGTGTATTTTAATTTGAAAGACTTTTGAACCCTAATTTCGTAACAATATTATTCCACATACTTCTTCCACCAAATACTTCTATCTAGAAGTATTTGGTGGAAGACACACACCAACGTGCAACGGCGCACGTACCTTAATTCATGTACACACAAACTCATAGTTCGGAATAATAATACATTTAAGATTAAATGTTTTCTCATAAGCAGACAGGTGTATGCTCAAACCCTCCTCGTACCAGTCCTGTATGTATGTGTCAGAATGATCCACAGCACACGGACGCTCAAGCAAAGCTTCATATTTTCTTGATTGGCGCAAGGCCTTTTCGTGAAGTAAAATCAACGGCACGACAAAACAAGAACCTCTAGGTCAGGGGCGCGCCCATGACTCTAAAAGTAAATGGTTTGATGTTACTAAAACTAATAGCATTTCTCGGGTACCGTCTTACCGCTAATAGCAGACACGAATAAGTTCGCGCTGGACCTACAATATAAAACCCAAAATCTCAAATGAGCATAAGCCCCGCAACTCTTGCCAACCTTCCCTCAAACAACGGTGACATTGGAAAAGTGAACCATTTGTTTACGGTATGGTTGGTCCACCTCATACTAACCTATAATTCAAGAAACACAAACAATTAATTTAATTAAACTATATACAATAAACAATCATTAAGTAAAGTAATAAAATTAAAATATACAAAATATTCCTGATTCTTAGTTTTTTTTCTGTTTTTTACTTGTTAAATCTGTTTCTTAACAATAAATATATTTGTTCAACTTCACTTTCAAATTTAACTAAATTAAAACATTTTGTTCAAAAATATATTTTTTTTAAGCTCACAACAATCAATTCAATTATTAAATATTTAAAACAAAAATTACCCCGCGGCGTTAATCACTTTTTAACCAGAGCCCATTATGACTGAAATAACCGTTATTTTGATGATTTTTTTATCGTGTGGTCACCACCCTCTACAACACTCCAATAAAATACCATCAAACTCCGTCCCTGTCATTCTGTTTGCGTTTCCGTACCTAAAAGTATAAAAAAAATAATCAACCCCACCATCTAGTTTTACGTAAAAACGACAGTAATTGAAACAGCGCCTCAATTGAGGCTTTAGCTTCTATGAACATTTTTAGAAAACGCTATAATTGAGTTTTAATACAAGTTTTATACTCAGGGTGGTGTTTGATTTTCTGACGCCCAGGGGCGTAGCCAGCCTTGATTAATTAAAGTCGTGATTGATATCCGGCCCTGGTAAAATAACAAAGAATAAAAGTCCATTTTTTTAATAATTGAAAATGCATTATGACTGCTAACACAGGGCTTTTTTTATAAATCTTTTTATTTCTTATTCCGATAGATGGTTCGACTATTATTTGAATTTCATTTTCCATTAGTCGTCGCCTGCCAGAGATTGGTTATTATATTTACTAGTATTTTAGCCTAAAAAACTCACATTTCATGCACGCCTACAAGCTAAGTACTTACAAAAGAAAACTAAAATTTGAAAAGAACATAAACCCTGCCATTCTATCGTAGACATTTTTAGTAAATATGATGAACTCAACTTCTGCAGGTTTGTAGTCTAGTGGTAGTTAATTGGAAGGCTGTAGGTTCGATTCCTGTCGGAACATAAAAAAATGCATTTAATTTTCAAATATACCATTTTTTCTACATTAAAACTTATTTCAATTGTAATTTATACATGAACAACTTATTTTTGTATATATCAATTACCAGCTCGAAGTCTAGTGATAACTTTCTGGACTCGTAAATGGAAGGTTGTGGATTCGAATCCTAGCAGAGAACAACAAATATTTTCAATTCATATTTTCAATTATCAAAGGTCCATCCAGCATTACAACAACTGCTTGAGAATTGACGCTTCCTATAAGGATGACTAAGCTCGCAGAGGGATCCTAAGGTGGGATTCACACAAAAACAGCGCTCACAAACGGCGGTACGCAGTGGCATACTTTTATCCACCTTGATGTATGGAAGCGAGGCCTGGACGGTGAATGAAAGTGAAATTAGTAAAGTCCATACTGTTGAAATGGACTTTCTAAGAAGTATGATTGGGAAAAAACGGAGTGACAGGGTGAGAAATGATTTTGTAAGAGAAGAATGTGGTGCAAGAGAAAGTGTGAAAGTGAAGATTAAAAGAAGTTTGTTAAGATGGTTTGGGCATATGGAGAGAATGAATGAGGAAAGACTGACGAAGAAAGTATATGTTGGTAGAATAGATGGATGTCGTAGTAGAGGAAGACCGAGAAAGGTATGGATGGACCAAATATCCGAAATTGCGAATGAATGGAATATCCAGAGTCATAATAAAAGAAGAGCTTGTATGAAGAAGGTTATGACTCTGGAGGAAATGAAAGAAGTATGTAAGGATAGAAAGAAATGGCGGTTGATCTGTGATGTTGGCGGCTGGGGTTTGTTAAAGTAAAATTGGTTTTGTGATTTAGTTTTGTATGTCAATGTATATATTGTTGTTTATTGATTTTAAAAATGTAATTTGTCATGTATGTTCCTTGACTTATAGGTTGTTATGCGGCTGACCACCCATACTGTAAAAAATTGGTTCACTTTGCCAATGTCACCCCTGTTTCAGGGAAGGACGGCAAGAGTTGCAAGGCTTTTGTTCATTTTGAGATTGGGTTTTTATATTGTAGGTCCACATGCGGCATGTGTTAGCGCGAAATTATACATATCTACTTGTGGGAATGCATTTAATATAAATCTTAAATGATATATATCTTTGCAGCTTAGATTAGATTAGATTAGACCAAAGAAATCATCCCAAAATTATTATTGTTCTACGTAATTTTCAATACTAAAGAAAAAGCTAAATAATTGGCCTGGTTGCTAACGATTTGTAATTGAAAAATAAATCAGTCGATGAACAGGTAATACCTACGTGCATTTTTACAGCAAATACCTTGTTTTCATCGTTAAGGGGGTTTAAAACAAAGGAAATATCGCGGACGGAAAAAAAATGCCTTTACAAAGCGAAGTGCACTCAGATATAATTGCCTGGATAATGCTTGCTGCTGCGACTGTACTTCTGGCTAAGGATTGAGGATAATATTGTCCCAATACAGGCAATTAGTCATACATGCAATTCTAGTATGTGGGTATATAATCTAAGTTGCAAAGATACATAAGTTATAGTGTTAAACTATACCCATCTTGATTTAGGTACCGAAGTGAAACCTGTACAGGAAATAAAAACAATATACGGTTGATTTTAATGTCTATTATTTATTTTGTATTTCATGGTTGTAGAAAAAGTATTGTATGCCACTGCACGTAATGAGCCATTGTAGCAATGTGTCATATACAAACTGCCACTATGTTAGTTTTAAAATGACCCTTATAACATGGCATTGGCATTAACAACGATTTTCTCTTGAAATAAATAAAATTAATGAATTATTACTTGATATTGTTATGACTTTTTTTACACCAGGTAAGAAAAAAAAGGTCATTTCTAGCGTCATTTGACCATAACTTTGATTTTAATTCAACAGATGTCATTGGGTAATTATTAATCAGAAATTCATAAAAAAATAAACTGTACCTGTAACTCTGTCGCCTTTCTGCAAGGGGTGGCCAGAGCCTTTGCAATGTTGCCTCCATTTTTTTCTATCCTGACGTACCTCTTTCAATTCATTCATATCCATCACCTTTTTTACGCATTTTCTTCTTTTACGCTCGCTTTGTACATCCCATTCTTTCACAATCTCCTCAATCTGATCACTCCATACTTTTCTCGGTCGTCCCTGCCCTCTTGTTCCTTTCAATTTTTCTTTGTATATATACTTTGTCTATCATCATTCATTCGAACAAATAGCCCATAAAGGGTCAAGGGTTTGGGACAAAATATTTTTGAAAAGGCAATTCTGCTTAGTCTATCTGTTGACACGATTTTCATTTAGGCGCAAAGAGGCAATGGATTAATATATCTACGCATAAAGGGGTGATGGGTGAGAAAATATTGTGAAACACTAGTCTTATAAATGAAATGAAAATAAAAATATTACAAAATCATCTGGAATATTTGTGGAGATCTTTAAAGTTTAAAGTGAACGGCGCTTAAATAAATTTCCAAAAGCGTCACTCCACCGGTAAAAGTCCTAACTCACTTCTGGCTTGTATAAACTTGATGTGTTCGCATTGCACTCCTCGGTGGGGATTAGGACCTCCTGGAGAAGTTGCAGCGCGCTCGGGACACTCTGACCTCAATCGGACGATTAAAGATTATCGACAACAATTTCCAACATTTATTTTACAACTTTTAAATCCAGAACTTCCGTTGAGATGAAGGGTAACTGTGACTGTGTCGCCTTTCTACTATATCAACCGGTCTGTAATCTAGCGGTAGCGCTTCGGAAATGGAAGGTTGTGGGTTCGAATCCCGGTGTAGCATAATAAATATACCATTTATATTTTTAAATATGCTCTTTGCTGGGTTGAAAAATTGATATACCTTTACCAAAGACCGGTCACTAAAAGGTCCATGCAGCCTTATATAACTGGGTCTAGCTTGAGAAATGGTGCTTTCTTTAGCGACAATCAAGCTCGCAGAGGGCTCTATTATTAGTTTTTTAGACGATACGCTAATAAACTAAACATATAGTGTAACTTCTTGCTGTGATCTCCCTGAAAGGGTTGCATGTGGTGAGTGAAACCTATTTATTTTTACAGGTAAAGACCTTAAATCAACCACTTCAGTGTTGAAGTTGCGGCTTCTCAGCTGCACCAACAGCTGTTACTCATTTTTTGTGAAAGCTAAGTAAGCATTGCCGGTATTTCATTTTTGGTTTAAAATAAATAACGAAACGGCTGATCATTTTTAACACCCTCGGTGGGATTTGAATCCGAGCTCTCGGCGTGGAATGCAAGCATGAAGAACTTACACGTGTCTTTTTGTCAGCGTGCATTTAATATGAATCCTTAGTGTTCATAAAAATGAATAAGATAATAAGTGAGTTATTAGAAAAATTATATTCGTACGTACATTAAAATAAGTTCTTTGAATTTCAACCACCCGAGTCAATTCAATATAATCGAATACATTAAACTCCAACTTCAAATTGTGGACCTTTCAACCCCCAATTAAGGGGTCTGTAATATAAAATTGAATCTGTGGTATAATGAAGGTCTCCCGCGGGGCCTCCCATGGTATGATTGTGGTCTGGTCCGCGACCAATAAAGCTAATTGCGTAATGAGACAGATGACAATCAATAATCATGGTATAAACTTAATACAGGTGTGCCGTGGGGACCAAGCAATCCAATACCATCAGCTGTTATCTGTTTAATGTGTCATCAATGTTGCAAGGGTATTTGAATATTCAAGATTCATATTTAATGCATGATTACTGGCTTCACGGTAAGCTGCATAATTAACAATCAACCCTTAAATGAACGGAACCCTTTCAACTCTTGCTAACCTTACGGGAAACAGTGGTGACTTTCGAAAATTGAACAGATTTTTATCTCAAATCAACCTATCTAAAATATGAGTGAAAAAATATGTTAGCATTGAAGATTCATACTGAAAGCACGTTCACGAGAATCACAGTCGGTTTGTGCTTACACATGCCGCATGTGTAGTTATAAAAAAAACGCGAAACTGAAATAAACGTAACCGTGCAACTTTTGTCGACCCTCCATGAAACTGGTGCCAATTAATCCAATCTAATCTTAGTTGCAAAAATATATAGCATTCGAGGTTCACATTATATGCATTCTCACAAGCAGACACGTATAAATTTGCGCTTACACATGCCGCATGTGAACCACCTACATAAAAACCCCTCAATCTCAAATGAAAATAAGCCCTGAAACTCTTACCGACCTTGTCCGAAGCAGCGGTGACATTGGCAAAGTGAACCATTTTTTACAGAATGGTTGGTCAACTCATATCAACCTATAAGTCAAACAACAAGATAGATTTAAGCAGATTCTGCATATCGCTCCCCCAGTTCTTGTTTACCGTATACGCCAATCTTGTCAAATATGACTTTTTAATGCAGTTGTCTTATGAATCAAATTTTACACAATCTGAGCTAAGAAAAACCGTACAACTCGATAATGTGAGAGTTTTTTAAATATATTTTTTAAAGTAATTTCTTGTTTTCATAAGACACATTGGTCCAGTACACATGCAAACATTGCTCATGTAAAATTTTCTCAATGGCGTATACGGTAAAAAAGAACTAAGGCAGCGATATGTTATGACCTTTCCAAGTGCAAAAAGAGTCTTATCCACAGATATGGAATATAACCGCTGACTTTCAGCACAGCAGCGCCATCATTTCATGTTTTTCAGCGTAATCTCCTTACATAATATATTTATCATAAAGTTGCGCCGCCATCACCGGCAGACCAGAGCTAGTTTTTTGTTGTCGGACTGTCGGGAGCATTCCCGCGCATATCTGTCGGCAAAAGTTGCCCAACTCGCGCGGTAATGAGGCTGGTTCTCCATACTTTTAGATTATCTACACAACGAGCGTACCTTCATGAAATCAAATGGCAGAATACTTTCACTTCTCCTTTTAAATTTCAGTTTTTTGTCTATGATGACATATAACGCAACTAAAAACGCAACTAAGCTGCACATAATCATAAACATAAGGTCTTTATTGTTTATTTATTTATTTCATTTCAGAAAACTACAGCTTTATGAATGTGAATACATAGTGTTCATTAAAATTAGTGTTAGCCAAAGTTGTTTTCTTCAAATTTAAATAGTTTAAAGGTATTCTTGTAGTGTGATCAGTATGTTGAGCAGGTATAAGGGTAACACAGTTAAGAATAGCAAAAAAGAAAGAAACAAGGTATGAGAAAAGTTTTAATAATAAGTGAAACAATCGGGGGTATGTAAGTAATGTAGTTTTAACAGAGTGAATATAACAAAGTAAATTAGAAGGAAATTGAAAGTAGAAAATGAGTAAAAGGAAATTGAAGTAGAAAATGCGGAAAAGGAGGGATTAATGTGTGTAAGATTGATTGAGGGGATTAGGGGAAGGAATTGAAGGGAGTTGAAAAATATCTCAATTTATTACGGTAGGTTAGTAATGAGTCTTGAAAAATGTCAAGATGTTTAAAATTTAGGTTGTAATCACGTTGTATTCTGAAAATGGTTGAATGGTATCGGTAATTGGTATGACAATTGTTGTTATCAATATGCACAAAATAAATTATTACAATGAAAAAAAAAAACCTAATTACAATAAATACTCCCAAAAGTAAGCATAGCTTGTGTTTTGGGGTAGAGTGTAACTTCTTGCCGCGTTATCCCCGAAAGGGTCGCATGTGGCGAGTTGAACCTATTTTTTTACAGGTAAGGGGGCCGGTCTTACGCCAACCACTTCAGTTGAAGTCAGGGTTTTCCAGCTCCCGAGAGGGCTGGTACGCATTTCTGGTGAAGGCTAAGTAAACCTTGTCGGTATTTTATTTTGGGGTTTGAAATAACAAGTGTGGTATAAAAGAGAATATGAGAATGAAAGTACAAAAAAGAACGATGAGATGGTTCGGATATCTCGAAAGAATGGGAAATGTCAGAGGTAACGCGGAAGGGAAGGCCGAGGAAAGAATCGTTACACCAAATAGGTGAGATTGCTAAAGAATGGAACCTGCAGAGTGAGAATAAGAGAAGAGTATGTGTGAAAAAGGTGATGAATATTGAAGAAATGAAAGTGGTTTGTAAGGACAGAAAAAAGTGGAGGCACATCTGCGGAGGTACCGGCCACCCGTAGTGGAATGGCGGTAGGATACAGTACAGAACAGGAATAAACACCGAAACGGGAAATCATTTCTTACCCCCTCAGTGGGAGCTCTTGGCATGGAATGCAAGCACTCTACCAACTGAGCTATCAACCGGACATCTGATGGGACTAACGGTTTTTTAAAGAATCCCTAGATTTCAGAGATCTATGACACTTGTAGTGCCATAGAGGTGTTGGTGATGTGGCAGTTGATGTCCTGATCCTTTTTTGCAGGGCTGTTAGCTGCATAGTGTTGTGTTGCGTGTTGCGTTGGCTTTGTTTTAAGATACTGGAAGGTAGTAGCGATTGATGTTGGTTTTGAGTTGAGGTGGTAACACAGATACCGGTAACCTCTTTCCATAAACGGGCAGTTTGGAAAATAAATGAGTCGAATTGGATATTTAGAGTCAAAAAAAAAAATGAGACCATGCATAAAAAGGTTATTTGATTTTTTGTTCTTGTCAAACGTTGGTGTAATTTATTGTACTTTGATTTTATATTCTGTGAAATTTATTTTTCTGCCATTTTAAATATTTGTTTGTCCGTAAGTTTAAGTTAATGTTAATTATTGTTTTTACAACGTGTAAAGCGCCCTTGAGGTGATTGATCACAGTACGGCGCTAAAGAAATCGTCCAAAAAATAAATAAAATAAATGACTTTGTATGAAATGAAAGAAATTTGCAAAGATTGAAAGAAATGACGATTATTCTGCAATGTTAGTGGCTAGTGCTCTTAACCACAGTTGTAATTGGATATTTGTATTTTATTGATTGTAGAGTTATTAACTTTGTAATCGTTCATCTTAAAAGATAAAAAATAAAAACAAGTTTGTTTACGATTACTTTGAGTATATTTTAATAAAGTAATCGTAAACAAGGTTGTTTTTAATTTTGATCTGGGTATTTGTAATTTAAAATTATTTAAACATTAAAAAAAATAGTGAATATTAATTAACAATGTAAAGACCTGTTTCTGATCAGGCAAAAAAGGTTCGTCAATTGCATTCTTTTTTACAAATAAAAAATAAAACTGGTTTAGGTAAATAAACATCAAAAGAAGTAAAACCTCAATTTTTACACACAGATAATCGTTTTTTTTGCTCGTTTTTTAAAGCAGCGTAAAAATACAGCACGAAAAAGGCAAACAAACGACGCTAAAGCCAGTTACGCCCATGGACTCGTGTTTCGAGGCAGCTTTTCCGCGACAGCCTCCTTTGTGCGGGAGCTTAATGAAAAGTCGAAGCTTTTTGTCGCAAAAAGCTCGCCAGTCTTTATCTGCGAATGTTTTTCCCATGAAATTTAATCACTTTATAAAAAAAACATGGTCGTTCTTGTGTTCCGTAAACAGACATAATCAAAAACCGATCCTGAAGAAATATCGAATCCAAACTGATGTATTTAACTTATCTGCATTTTGTAAATATAGATTTAAAAATGTTAAATGGAGAGAAAGTCTCTTTTTATCCAAAGAAAATGAGATGTCTTTATTTAAAAAAAAAAAAAATTGTACCCTGATTTTTTCAAGATCAAAAAGTAATCTACAAAAGAGGTAACAATTAAAAAAATGTCCAAAAAAAGCAGGTGTTAGAAAATACGCAGTTTAATCTTGTACTCGAGTAAAATGTTTACAGTTTTTTCAAAAAACTGTCTTTTCATTTTTAAGTACACAATTGTAGAATACGGTAATAGGTGCTTTGAAATGTTAATGAATATCTGAACAAATAATAAATAAATAAATTAGGCTGATTTATTTGGTGAGCGCTGTTTTTGTGTGTATCACACCTCAAGAGCCCTCTGCGAGCTTGGTCGTCGCTGTAAAAAGCGCCAATTATCAAGCAAGACCCAGTTGTTGTGGGGCTGGATGGACCTTTTGATGACCGGTCTTTGGTAAAGGTTTATGAATTTTTCAACCCAGCGAAGAGCAAATTTGAAAATATAAATGGTATATTTTTTGTGCTCCGCTGGGATTCGAACCCACGACCTTCCAGTTACGAGTCCGAAGTGTTACTGGACTTACAACTGGACTACGGACCGGTTATATTTGTACAAAATAATTTAATTGAATGCTGTTGTATTCTTGTTGAAATAAAAAAGTAATTTTAGTTTATCAATCAAGTACACATGTTGTATGTATAAGCGTGAACTGGCACGTGTCTGATTGTGGACACGCATTTTATAGGAATCTTAAATATATATTCATTTTTGCATCATAGATAATATTTTTTCAAATTCATCAATTGAGTAATTTTCATACGTATTTTGGTCGCTTTTATTCTATTTAACCACGATAGGCGAAATTGTGAAAGAATGGGATACACAAAGCGAATGTAAGGAAGTGAATGAAAAAGGTTTTGGATATGAATGAATTGAAAAAAGTATGCAAAGATAAAAAAAAGAAGCAAATCTAAATAGCCTCTGGCCACCTCTAGCGGAATGACGTCAGAGTAACTGTTACAGTTACAACGATACAAAGATTAGATGCTCAATTTACCAATACCTTATTTATTGGTATCCTTTTTTAGTTTCTTCATGTTTTCTTGTTTTATGATTCCATTATTCCAATGCCTCACCGTTTCATTATGCACAGCTTACGATATGCCAATATACGAGTATGTATAAGAGTGACCCAATTTATCAACGTCCTACTTCCCAGTATCCCGATTTCGTAATTCTCATTTTGCCAGTTTCCCAATTTCCCTGTATTCAAATTCTTTTATCCTAATTTTGCAATTGCCCTAATTCACCAATGTCTTTATCTACTTATATGATGTATTTTATAATTTATAGCCACATAAACGACATAAAAAACAACTTAACCGCATACATAGTGAAACTTCATCTTGACGCGTGTGATAAATGATACCTATTTATTTTCATAGGTAGGAGGCCAGTCTATCCCCAACCGCTTCATTTGCGTGTGAGTTTTCTTACTCCCGAAAAAACAGGTTCTAGTACAACTGGCCGGTACCCACTATGATTTTTATTTGAAACAAACGTTGAAACGAAAAATTACACATTGTGACAATTGGTACACTTTTCTAATGGCACCCGTGTTTTAGGAAAACGTGACAAAAGCTGCAGTGTTGATATTCATTTAAGATTGGGTTTTCATTTTGTAATTAGACATACAGCGTGTTTAACCACATCTTACACGTGTTTGTTTAATCTTCAACTTTAAATGGTAAAATATCTTTGTACCCTTGGTTATAGATTACAGAATTATTATACCCTTGGTGGGGAATTGAGTTCTATCGACTGGACTAAATTCGTTATATAGACACCTTGCAGTTAATACTGAATAAGTTACACATTAAGCTAACATGAGTTTCTCAGATAAATGCAATTTTTTTCCTATTTACTACGAGAGAACACTTAATAAGTGTAAAAATCCTGTAGCTTAAAAGCTTCTCATGAGCACTTGCTTATAATTAGTTCACTTACTATGAGAAGTTACACACGACGAAATGTTTTATCCAAAATTTCTCAAATCAATAAATCAAAACTTATTCAGTTTTACCTTTCAGATACCGATATATTACATCATCTTTTCAGTAAACGGCACAATGGAATTTTTTCAGTCGGTACACAACTGTCCGTTGTAAATTTGAAAGCCTCTTACATAGCGGCCCAGTTCTTTATGTGCCCGTTTCATTAACTGCGGATTACTGGACCCCCTTCTTCCCTAGTTATCTTGATTGTTCCTGATTTCATCCCTTTTACAAAAAGCCCTGATTACGTACAACCTACCAACTTATACAACTTACACTTATACGTGAACTTATGTATACATCTCTGCTTGTGGGAATGCGTTTAATATTAATCTTAAATGATATATGTATTTGCAGCTTAGATTTAGACTTACCAGCATACCAACATGCATAGAAAAAAACATCCCAAAAGATATAATATTTGTTACACATACGGGGCTATTCTTAGACATTATAATCGTCGGTTGAGCCAACGCTTTGACTGAAGTAGATGGCGTAAGGCCAGCCCCTTTACCTGTATACATTAATAGGTTTCACGTGGTCTTGCGAAACTCCGGCAAGATGTCACATTATATGTTTAGTTCAGTTGCGTTGTTTTATTTACTCGAGCGCTTTTAATTTTACCACACCGTTATCATTAAGAAGTAGCTTTGAGACATTTTTGTCTTTAGTTTCAACCGAAAATCGGACCAAGATTCTTTTGAATGCTAAGCGGACGCGTCACCACTCAGCTGTCTTTAACCAATAGCAATAAGCCATTATTATTTTCTACCCCCTTTGAGACAGCGCCGTGTTTTTTCATCCCCTACTCTCTGTGTTTTCATTCCATCAGGTATATAATAGGGGGAGCTCACCCCGCCTGACCCGTGATTTGTAATTGCTTTTTAATATTAAAATATTCATACCCCGGGAAGGAGTTCAGCCTCCTCCCCAAACTCTAAACAAACGATCTCAAAATAAAACCCGGGATATATTGATGTAGGTAACCAAACGAAAATACTCTATCAACTTCATCCTAAGTAAATGAAGAATATCTTTGTTTTAAATGGTTTGTACTGTCGCGAACTTGAAATACGTGCGCTTATACATGCATAAATTATATGAAGGACTATAAAAACTATCTAGGAGAAGTCCATGATTGTATTCGTGCATTGAAATGACGTTCTAGTGATTGTGTCACTGAAAGGTCCATCCAACATTACAACAACTAGGTCTTGCTTGAGAATTGGCGCTTTCTACAGCGACGACCAAGCTTGCAGAGGGCTCTTGAGGTGTGATACACACAAAAACAGCGCTCACCAAATAAATCATCCTAATATTATAACATTATTATTGTGTGTACATAACGTTCTGGTGGTAGAATGATCTAGTGAATGGCAGAAAGACCCCTTTGGTTTCCTATATTAGAGATCAAAATTGTAAGCATAGTATAGTCACAAGAGAACAATTTGCTGAGTAACATCTACAAACAGTGATTGTCAAGTAGTGAAATAAATTGTGAAAAATCGATTCTGTAAAAATAAATTCTGGCATTTTAATTAAAAAAAGAATCAAATAGAAAACATAACAGTATTGTAACGAATGTGGATTGTATGTTAAAATAAAGCTATTTTTTGTTTAACGTAGTTTATTTTCACAATAATATTTAATATCTCGAGTACTTTCGACCTTCAATATTCAGGCCATTATCAAGAGTGATGTATAAAAAATTAAAATTATTAAGAACAAACCATAGATCAAAATTATATAAATTCAAATAAATAGGTAGGTATAGGTACAATAAATATGAACTTAATTAAAATTAAATACAACAGTCAAAAATTAAAAGAAAGAAAACATAAAATAATATATAATAATTACAATAAATTAATTCAAACATCTGAGGGTCAAAAAATAAATAAAATAAAATAAAATATTTAAAGCACAAATAAAATTATTGAGTCAACACAAAAAGACAAATAACAATAATAACAACAAAATGACAAAGAATAAAACCAAAATTAAGGGGATTGGGTTATGGTAGATTGCGGAGAGGAGCAATGAGCAGGGGGGAAGCTAGAGGGATTTGAATATTTACAATAGGGCCATTCTGCTTACATTTATGAATTTCAATTGTTTCTAGGACATTTAGTTGCCTGTATTTACATTCCGAGTGCAGAACCCTTACATCGTCAATGCCAAAGGTATGGTCATTTTCGATGCAATGATCCGCCATTTCGGAATATGCAGACAGACCTCTAAATGCGATATTAAATATTATTGTGAAAATAAACTACGTTAAACAAAAAATAGCTTTATTTTAAAAAAATTAATTTTCACTGTGTGAATACACAAACCCTACAAAATCTAATGGATTGTATGTTTCTGCAAATTGATCAGAACATCAACTGCCACATCACCAGCACTTCTGTGGCACTACAACAAGAGTCTCTAAAATGTAGAGAGTCTCCTGCAGAGGACTTCTTAAAAAACTTTGGATTGTGTGTTTTTTTTGTGTGAATGTGTCTCTAGATGTAGGTGTTTGGATGGTTGTAGGTAGAGGTGTTCGCTCGAGTCTTCTAAGTAAGAATATTATATCATGGTCTAGCGTATGCCAAAGTAACTCTTATACAACTATAAATAGAGATTGTAATGCTTTAAAGGCAGACTCGTATAAGCGACGCCCAGCTGAACAGTACAAAAATTAACTGTGAACCAAAATATGTAATGTGAGTAAATCCTAAAATAAATAAATTAACATTGTATTAAATTGAACCCAAGTAAATCGTTACTATCCACCGGACTATTGATTAATTATTTTTTGAAATTATGATTAAGTTGCAGGGTTATGTTCATTTGAGATTTGGATTACGCGTGTCTGCTTGTGGACATGCATTTAATGTGAATCTTAAGTGTTAATTCATCTTCGCAAATGAAATAAAAAACTAACGATTATGATTTTTTATTCAAAACCAACATCAATCCCCACTTCCTTGCAGCGCCTCACGACAGAAGCAAGAACTAAAGCAACACCTCTGCGGCACCCTTCCAGGGTGACAAAGACCCCCAAGACTTTCAAGAATTGGGAAGCCTCCCGCATAGGATTCCTTAAAAAAAAAAACCTGTTTCTAGCAATGTCAGGTTGATGAATTGCATTTTTCTTCAAAAATTTATTAAAAAAAAAAATTACTTCAAATTTAGACCCCCTGGCGGGTTCCTCATGATTTGAATAATATTTTGTAAATAATTTTCATCTCCTCATCAAGTTTTAATCGTGATATTTCCATTATTATTATTGTGTGCTGGTCCGTTATAACTCCGACAGAGGCTCCTGCATAATTTCTCGCCCACCTTCAGGGCGCTTCCCAAGCCTCAATAGTAATTGAAAGGCTAATTGGCCGCTTGTAAAATTGAAATTCAACCAGCGCCCCCCAAAGTGTAGGAGTCCTCTCAAAGTTTGGTAAAGTTGGGTGCTTGAATCAAGTGAGGTGGGCAATGACAACTTAAAGTTTGGGAAGCTTTTCATGATATACTTTTTGAATTGTGAATTTGGCTATGGCGGCTATGGAAGAGTAAATTAAGATAGGCGTGTTTGAAAAAAAATTGCACCAGTTCGAGTCTCACTGGACACCTTGATGATAGCTTTAGAGTTAACAAACGCTATTGTGTCTATTATCTACAATCTAAGTTGCAAACTTACTGAATTGTCGATTGATGCATGTTCTTATCTAATTGTATTCTTCTTCATGAGCTTATTTTTTAAAAAGTAGCTCCTTGACTGATGGGTTGGTATGAGGCTGACCCCCCGTGCTGTAAAAATCGGTTCACTTTTGCCAATGCCACCCCGGTTTCAGGGAGAAGCGGCAGGAGTTGCAAGGTTTATGATCATGTGAGGTTTTGTTTATTTAAATGCACGCATTCAGAATGTGTAGGCGCGAACCTACATATGCCTGTCTGTGGGCATGCATTTAATATGAGCCTTAAATGTTAATATATCTTTGCAGCTTAGATTATGGATGGTAAGGAAATCCGATGAACAAATGTGTCGTCTCAAGACCGAGTTGCTAGAGAAAATATAGCATTCACTTTTGTTATTGGTTGCTAAGGATTATAATGACATAGACCTGTTATGCTTGATGCGAAAGTAATGGGTGTGCATTAGTATGAATAATAAATATCAATAGATTCCTGTTTTAACCTTATAGATTACAAACCAGCCTAATGGTTAACGCTAAAGATTCATTAACGGAAGACTCTGAGCTTAATACTCTTCTTCTTCTTTTTGTGCCACTTCTAAAATCGGCGGTCATCATGGCTATATAGACTTTAGATGCTGCGGCTCGAAACAGGGACTTGTTGCTTCTGCCGAACCACTGTCGCAGGGTTTTCAGCCACGATGTCCTTCGGCGTTCTTGAGATCTTCTCCCCTCAATCTTACCCTGTGTGATAAGATAAAGGAGACGGTATTTCTCATTTCTCAAAATGTGACCGAAGTACATAAGCTTTCTCTGCTTAATGGTTGGCAGGAGCTCCTTTGTAGTGCGAATTCGTTGGAGGACTTCTTCATCATAAATCAAATCCTAAGCTAAATCCTCAGCGGAGAAGAAATATTATTATGATGGTCCGGCTGATAGCTCAGTTTGGTCCAATGCTTCTATTCCATGCTGAGCGCTAGAGTTTGATACCCAACGAGGGTGTCAGAAATGATTTTCCGTTTCTATGTTTATTTCAAACCCACCGTCAAAGTTTACTCAACCTTCAAAGTAATGAAAACCAGCCCCTTTACTTTTAGGGAAAACATGGCAAGAACTTAATCTTTATGTGTAGCTTAAAATATGTTCTTTTCCATGTGGAAAAAAAATATTTGACTGCAACAAAAGACCGGTCACACACGTTCATACAGCCCGATTTCGGATAAATCATGTGAGGTTATAGATCAGATGGTATAATGCTTGCATGCCTTGCCGAAGACTAGGGTGTGATTCTCATCTAGGGTTTCTAGGAATGATTACCGTTTCAGTGTTTATTTCAAACTCAAATTAAAAATACCGGCCAGGCTTCTCGGCTTTCACAAAAAATAAGAACCAGGAAGACGCCAACATCGAATGAAAAGGTTAACATATTTTAGGTTCCACATGCTAAATGCTAGTGTTAACACTTCAGACTCTGCATGGGATGGTTGTAGGTTCGATTCCCGGTGGAGCACAAAAAATGTACCATTTATATTTTCAAATTTCCTCTTCGCTGGGTTGAAAAATTAATAAACCTTTACCAATGACCGGTCACCAGAGGTCCATCCAGCCTTGAAGCAACTGGGTCTTGCTTGAGAATTGGCGCTTTGTAGCGACGACGACCAAGCTCGTAAAAAAGTCGATAGCTCAATTGGTAGAATGCTTGCATTCCATGCCGAGAGCAAGGATTCGATCTTAAGGTTTACATAGCCTTCACAAGAAATGAGAACCAGCCCCCCTTGGGAGCTGGGAAACTCCCATTTCAACTGAAAGTGGTTGGTGTGAGGCTGGCCCCTTTACCTGTAAAAATAAATTGGTCCCGAAAGTAGACTGCATGGTTTCAATGGGGGAAAAATAAATTTTAAATGTTTTTTTTACTTTGTGCCTATATTTTTTAACTACTTTGTTACATCATTTTAAAAGATAAGCCGATGAGAACAGGCTTGTATGGCACCTTCGCTACTAATGTGTAGCTTAGTTGTGTTGCGTTGCTTTTGGAGACAACGCGGTTAGAAACTCAACAAAACACAACTGAGCCTTCGTCTCATGATGTCCTCTGTGTGTAGGAGACTTAGGAAGTGTACACTTGTATTTAATAATTTCAATCTCGCCTGTTTTATATAATACAACGAAGCATCAGTTCACGTGATATTGTTCATTTCAAACCTTGTTCTGGTTACAAGGCTGTGCGTTCGTTAGCCGTTATTCGTAGCGGCCGTAACGGAAGCGGCGTAGCGGGGTAACGGCGTAGAGGGGTGGGTCACGGATTAACGGGCCCGGAAAGGCGGCCGTTTGCCCGCGAACAACCTTTAACGGACCGTTATAACGCCGCGTTATAATATCCTGCGCTGTCTCAATCCCTCTCTCGCGTTGTTTATTCATTTTTAATATACGAAACAAAAGATTTTTGTGTTTTCCCGCGCAGTAATAATGCCGACAAAATGCGCTGTTTAAAACGTTATGAAATTTTGTTGTCTGTGAATATTTTGCAGTTTAAAAACAGACTATTTATTTGCGAGATATTCAGTTGCAAGACTCTGACAATGACAAGCATAGATGATGGTAAAACTTGAGTTAAAACAAGAGATATACAAACTATTCAACGCAAACGCAGCAAAGCTACACATATAGTGTAACATCTTGTTGCGTGTTACCCAAAATGGTCGCATTAAGAGAGTAAGCCTATTTATTTGTACGGGTAAGTTTTGAGACCAGCTTTATGCCATCCACTTCAATGCGGGTTTCCCTGCTGTCGGGAGTCTAAAACGCATTGATTGTGAAGCCCGGGTAAACCTTTCCGGTATTTTTTTTTGTGAACTTGAAATAAACACCAAAATATCGGGAAATAATTTATCACACCTGCTCTCATCATGGAATGCAAGCAATCTACCAACTGAACTATCAACGCACAACGCACAACCAACAGACAAAAAAAAACGCTGATGTTTAAGTATGCTACCAGTCTGTAGTCCAGTGGATAACGGTTTTGAATTGTAAATAAAATTGTCATGGGGTCGATTCTCAGCGAACAGAAAAAAAATCATATGGGTTGAAAAGTTTATCAGTGTTTAGAAAAATATCGGTCACCAAGGTGCATCCAGCATTACAAGAATCAGGCCTTGCTGGCAAAGCGGTCACTGACCTGTAACTAATAAACATGTAGAGGCTTTTCATTATTTTAGTCACAAAAAATGAACGCTCATCACACAAATTTACCTAAAAACATGATATTCAAGTACAATTGTAGCAATTTTTTATATTTTCATTATTTCATAGATTTAACACATCTCACAAACCATTTGTTATTATTCATTTTTAATTATTAATAATTATTTAAACTATTAAGTGTAATTTAATCTGATTTTTGTGTTACCAAAAAGGTTTACTAATAGACAAAAAAACTGAAAAAACCAAGTACCTACTTCAAATGTATAAACCATTATGGTATAAACAATCTAAGTCCAGTTTTTATTCGTAAATTATAATTTTTAATACAAAACAAAATGACAAAACGAATAAATCATATAATGAAAAATTATATTTCGTGTCAAAATTAACATATCAAGTTTCATCAAGAAGACGGCGTAGGCTTCTACGTTCGGTGTAGCGCTGCGATCAGCGTAGACGCAAACACGAAATGTCAAAAGAAATTGTCGTTCATGTTAATATGGCAAGTGGTTCATTTGGGCGCACTCACCCTTAATCGTAGAGGGTGGGGGTGATTTAAATACATGACCTGCTATTTATTATACTCGCAAATTTACGAGTACACAAATACACTGTGTTGTTCACGCTGAAATTGTAACTATGTTTTTTCGATAGTTTGTGTATTGAAAGCTCTATGAAAATTGATTACAATTTCAATGAAAAAGCAAGTTTTTCTTAGCTCGTAATACTGCTTATTCACATTTTTTTGTGTAAAAAAATACAAACGTTTTTTTTCCTCAGACTAACATAACAGGGTATAATAAATAATAATTGGTCAGACTTAAGTGGTAAGTATTTTTTTAATGTAAAAATAAAGAAACTAAACAATGTTATGTAAGAATTAAGAAGGAATTGTTTTTTTTTTTGATAAACTTTAAGTTTTCACTTATAAAAGAATAGAACAATTAAATAAATTAAAGTATATTCCGTAAAAAAAAAATCTTAAAGATAAAGCGGACGTGAAAGCAATGGTGTGAGAGTTTATGAAGTGACGGTTTAGATATACTTCTATCTACTATAATCTAAGTTTTAATGTACGCCAATACAGATAGACATGTGTAACTTCACGCTTACACATGCTGCATATGTACAAGGCTTTCTTTCATACCAAATATATACATATACTCGAGTTTACAACATTACGTAGACTTTCATCGATTGCGTAAATTGTACAAATGTATGTAAACTAAATCACTCACTAGGAGTGCCACAAAGTATTCCATACATTTTCAGTTAACGCAATCGAGGGCAGTTCATGTAAATGCTGTATACTTGGAGTAGAGGAAAGCTTGGATTCTCCTTGAGGTGGAATATAATTATTACAAATGACTCGGTGGCTTTCGGGCGGAAGTTTTGAGTGGCGGGTTTGCATCTTGGCTAAATAGTTCAATGACCCGCATGATGCTGATGATGAATAAGCGGGGGCACGAACCCCACGTGAAATATGACACCACCACCGGCATCTACCACCAACTATTAACAACTAAAACTTGCGTAGCTTTATATATTATTATTACTATTATTATTCTACGGCGTAGATATTACAAGTACTGCCTACGGTACATTAACATCGAATATTTTTTTATTAAAATCACAATATATAACGTCTCCTTACTGTTAGTTGGTCTAATGTCCATCAGAGGTGATTTCTTATGAGCAATGTTTGTATGTGAACTGGATCAATCTGGAAATTTATGTAAAAAACATCTCCCACATTTTCTAGTTTTAAGTTTATGTCTTAGCTCAATTGCGTAGAATGTTATTCTTAAGACAATGTAATTAAAAGGTCAGCTTTGAATCAAATGATAAAAAAAAACAAAAAAGTGAAATTGTTTTTAGTGACAAAGTGCAGGTCTGGCCATTTCTTTCTTTCCCATTTCAATTCCCCATATTACGAGCTCCTTGACTGATGTAAAAAATGATTCATTTTTGCCAATGCCACTACGGTTTCAGGAAAAATCAGCAGTAGTTGAAAGGTTTATGTTTATATGAGGCTTTATTTTTTTGTATTCACACATGCAGAATGTGTACACGTGACCCCAAATGTTCCTGTCTGTGGCAATGCATTTCTTATAAGCCCATAATAATATATCTTTGCAGTTTAAATTATAGGTACGAAAATAAACCCTGATTTGTCTATACCAATTTATGTTTTCACTATGCAATAATCTATAACCTTTAATCTTAGTTGCAAGGATATATTAACATTTAAAGCTCTCAAATGCATGCCCACAAACACGCTTACAAATGCTTAATGTGTACTTACAAATAAAATCCAAACCGCAAATTAACATAAGCCCTACAACTTATGCTGACCCTCCCTGACACAGGAGTGACATTGGCAAAGTGAACCATTTTTACAGTATGTGTAGTGTAACGGGATGGATTTGTTTGTTTGGTGGAATGGAACATTAGATTTGAATTTGAATAAAAAACGAAAACAAAAGAATGCAGAAGGACAGAAAAAAAAGCTTCCCTGGCGGGAGAGCCACAAGCATGTGAATTTTGGTTATATGTAATCAATATTGCTGTGGTTTATAATATAAACATTGTGATTGTGGATAAATAAAAGTGTTTACAAAGTTTTTGATTCACTATCCTCAATTGTAAGTGATATGATTCCTGGCGCTATGCACTCAAGCAGTCATAATTCTTCAGAGCACGGCCAAACACCACATTGAAGATCCTAATAAAATAAAGTAAGAAAAACCCTCACAGTAGTCAGCCTCATACCAACGTATAAGTCAAGGAATCCCACGCAACTTTTCTTAAAATAAATACAGCAATACCATAATAAACCACACCAAAATATAATAATACATTAATAATAATATTAGGATGATTTATTTGGTGAGCGCTGTTTTTGTGAGTATCACACCTCAAGAGCCCTCTGCGAGCTTGGTCGTTGCTGTAGAAAGCGCCAATTCTCAAGCAAGACCCAGTTGTTGTAAGGTTGGATGGACCTTTCAGTGACCGGTCTTTGGTAAAGGTTGATGAATTTTTCAACTCAGCGAAGAGCACATTCGAAATATAAATGGTATATTTGTTGTGCTCCGCCGGGATCCGAATCCACAACCTTCCATTTACGAGTCCGTAGTGCTGCCACTGGACTACGGACCGGTCCAAGATGCAAACGACACGCGGTGTACCTGAGCGGTAAACCATCCAAGTACTATCCGCGCCCAATGTTGCTTAAGTTAATTAAGTATCCTAGGTACATCCTGAAGGTGCTTCCGATTCTAAGCATAGCACACTTTACTGTTGTTGGCTGTGAGATGTAGGTAGCGGGCAGGCGCCCAGCTGAGCTGTGAGTTTGGACCCCTGATGCTAATTTGAGGTCCAACTAAAGTCGAGGACTTCCTCTCCATTAGTTAGTCCGCTCAAATTCAGTGCACTGAAGTACCATCAAGAAGTGATATTATGTCTGTCTATGGTCTGGCTATAATAATATGATATAATATATCATATTAATATCATCAATTAATAATTCATTATTGTTTATTTAAATGAATTATTAATTAATAGTTACCCAATAACATCTGTAGAACCAAGGTTAAAATTATGATCAAATGACCCAGGCGAGGATCGAACCAACGTTGTTCTAGACCAAACACGCTAGAAACATCAGCCCACTTGGCCTCGTCGGCCATAACACAGACTAAATAATTAAATATTAAGATGACTTATTTGGTGACCGCTGTTTTTGTGTGAATCCCACCTCAAAAGCCCTTCTGCGAGCTTGATCATTGCTATAGAAAGTGCCAATTCTTAAGCAAAATCCAGTTGATGGATGGCTGGATGACCCTTTGGTGACCGGTCTTTGGTAAAGGTTTATGAGTTCTTCAACCCAGCGAAGAACATAAAATAAAATATGAATGGTATTTTTTTGTGCTCCGCCGGGATTCGAGCCCACAAGCTTCGTAGCCAGTAACAAAGTATACACAGTTTCAAAGCATTCATAGAAGATGGCAATGTTTTCAGTCAAAAGGGAAAATAATACTGGATACAAAGTAAGGAACTCGAGAAGAATATTTATAAATACATCATAATCTGAGTTGCAAAGATGTACTGGCTACGAAGCTTGTGGGCTCGAATCCCGGCGGAGCACAAAAAAATACCATTCATATTTTATTTTATGTTCTTCGCTGGGTTGAAGAACTCATAAACCTTTATTAACGGCAATTTTGAATCATCTGCCTTGTACAGTGTCAAATTAACGGTTATTGGCAGAGCGCCCTACTACACCAAGTAGATCAAAACTAGTTGTAGAACTTTCCGGTGAAGCCTCCCACAGCCTGCCGAATATTATTCAGGGACCTATTAGTGCTACCTCAAATCGTAGAGGGGTCTACGAGGCTGCGGGAAAATCGTAGAGAGGTCTACGAGGCTTGCGGGTAAATTGTAGCACCGAAATATCGTAGAGTGTTAGCGCCAGTGGCAGAATATAAACCTTAGAGATTATATTTACACAAAACATTTCAATTACTTAAAACCGTTATTTTGTAAGGGGCGACAGAGGCTTTTTCATCAAAGTTCTTTCTTTAATTTTTTGCATGACTCATTTCTAATCTAATCGCATCTAAGCTGCAAAGATATATATCATTTAAGATTTATATTAAATGCATTCCCACAAGCAGATATGTATAATTTCGCGCTAACACATGCCGCATGTGGACCTACAATATAAAAACCCAATCTCAAATGAACATAAGCCTTGCAACTCTTGCCGTCCTTCCCTGAAACAGGGGTGACATTGGCAAAGTGAACCAATTTTTTACAGTATGGGTGGTCAGCCGCATAACAACCTATAAGTCAAGGAACATACATGACAAATTACATTTTTTTTAAATCAATAAATAACAATATATACATGGACATAAAAAACTAAATCATAAAACCAATTTTACTTAAACAAACCCCAGCCGCCAACATCACAGATCAACCACCATTTCTTTCTATCCTTACATACTTCTTTCATTTCCTCCAGAGTCATAACCTTCTTCATACAAGCTCTTCTTTTCTCTCATTTCATTTTTAATAATCTATAATCTTACTAACAAAGATATATTACATTTAAGATTCATATTAAATGCATTCCTGTAAGCAGACACGTATAAGTTTGCCCTGACACATACCGCATGTGGACTTACAACATATAAACCAAATCTCAAATAAGTATGGGCCCTACAACTCTTTCCAACCTTCCCTAAAACGAAATAAATGGGTATTGATTTGCTATGTTGATATCTAAAGTATTTAATTTTTTACGTAAATTTTAAATTTAAATTTAAGTAGGGAATTTTGATGTTTACTTCGATAACGGTTCCAATTTCCGAAATGATTGTGTTCGTTGAATAACAAATTGATGTGGCTGACCCCCCATGCTGTAAAAACTTACGTTTCACGTAAAGGTGGCAGGAGTTGCAAAGTGTATCTTGTGAGGCTTAGTTTATTTTGTGCCTACACAAGCAGCGTGCATAAGCATGAACTTCCTGTGCCTCATTAAGGGCATGATTTAAATATTAGCCTAAATGTCAAAATATCTCTACAACTTAGATTACAGGTTATTATTCAAACTGGATTATTCTCTTTTTAGTAAGTGAAAGAAAGTTTACTTCAAAAAATTTAAGGTCACCTCTGTCATTTGGAAGGATTGTTCTGGCTGAGGTCTACGCAGAACTGAGGTAGTTCGGTTAGAGAGTGAGTGACGCTTAAATATTGGCTCGCCAGGCAAATTGTGGCTCTCCGGTCGCTAAATTAATCGATTTAGAGATCCCTGCTTCCTGGAGGTGACGGGCCCCACACAGCCGCACTGTCAACGAAGGCTCTGTGACGTCAAATAATGCTCGGGATTACTCAGAAAACATCAGTACAAATAGTTAGGTTTAAGTTAGAATTACGGTCGTTTGACATTTTGTCAATTATTTTAATTTTAAAACTAAAGTTCATCCTCAGTCGTCGTGCAGAGAGGATGTTCTCCTGAAGACGTTGGCTACGTCGCCGACGAAACGTCGAGAATGATGTAAGTTCTCTCTAAGCGGTTCGTGAAATATCCGAGTTAAATTAAGTTTTGAAATTTGTTTAGTTTTACAATTAATATAATTGACAAAATCAGTACAAAACCAAATATTTTGTACAATTCCTTGGTAACATCTTGATAACAATTCCTTAACTTGTAGGTTGGTATGAAGCTGACCACCCATACTGTAATAAAAAGGTTCACTTTGCCAATGTCAACCCTACATTTACTTTAACATTCCTTGCCTTATAGGTTGGTATGAGGCTGACCACTAATACTGTAAAAAATGGTTCACTTTGCCAATGTCACCCTTACATTTACATTAACATTCCTTGACTTATAGCTTGGTCTGAGTCTGACCACTCTTACTGTAAAAAACGGTTCACTTTGCCAATGTCCCCTCTGTTTCAGAAAAGGTCGGCAAAAGTGACAAGGTGTATGCTCATTTGAGATTTGGATTTTAATTTGCAATTACACACGCAGCATTTGTTAGCTCGAATTAACAAGTGTCTGTTTGTGGGAATGCGTTTAATATGAACCCTAAATGATGGATACTTCTTTGCAGCTTAGATTTAGATTGAGATGTTCCCTGTAGTTTATTTAGTTAATTTTTCTATTTACTGTTATAGCTGTGTACTTGTGTATAGATATACCATTATCTGGTGAAATATTGCGTATTGAAAGCCCGAGCCACCCCGCGACCCTAACTGCGATGCTGGCCGGTAAATATGGGCCAGAAACACAGAAACAAGGGGAGGGCATACGAGGATATATGCAGGAGAATACCAGGATCCCTGAACAATGCTTTAGAATACATCTTTTTTTGCTCAATATGTCGAATGACAGTTTTTTCGATAGTTGAAGAACGGATTTAAAGTTTGAAAATTGATTGAACTACGATTCAAATTTTTTTTTTAATTCCATACAATTTTTTTTATATTCTTCCATTCTTTCCATAAAAATGTCTTACCTAATTAATTCTTATTTTAAATTATTAATAATATTGATATTTTTAGAAGTTTCTCAATTGTTAAACAATGAATATTAGTGATTCATCCTTTTTATTAAAAAAAGACCCAATGTACTTTATTAATCATCATTAATGTCACTCCTGCTTCGGGAAATTTCGGAACGAGTTGCAGGGCTTATGTTCATTTGAGATTGAGTTTTTTGTTTTAAACGTATGTTGTAATACGGCATATGTAAGCGTGAACATACATGTATCTGCTTATAGAAATGCATACAATTTGAATCGAAAATGGAGTATATATTTGCAACTTAGTTCACAGATTATCGATATGAGTCGTACCTGCATAAGAAATTAGAGATTGAAATCTAATTTTTGTACGAAAATGACTTGATGTTTATTTAAGAAAACAAGATCCCAGATAACTGCATTTGCTTCTTATTATTTACAAATATAATTGGATAAAAACAGAGCTGTAATTCACTTATTTATTTCTCTTTTTGTTTGCTCAAACATTCTCGCCTAATGAGGCATCTTCAGGAGCAGAATGTTATTTGATTATTAATGAGCATTATTATGAGCATTTGCTTCTATTCAACTCATATGTTTCTACATTCAATTGTTATTTGTCATTACTGAATACCGGTAATTTTCATTTTCCCCAATGCATACCGGTAATTCCCGATTTTTCACCATTGTATCCCATTCAATATCGTTTTGTTTGACCCCACAAAGGGGCATCGAGAAATGCGAGTGTATAGGACTCACAGAGTATTGAAAAATAAATCGATGAGGGGTGTAGGGGGGGGGGGGGGGGAGGGCAGAAATTTGGAATGAGGGGAGTCGGGGGTGTTTTCAGGCAGTGAGTTACTGAAAATACAGGCATTGTCCGAGGGAAAATACACAGCCTTGAAAGGGATTCTGGAAGGGAAAAACTGGAAATAACAATACCGTGTACTTACATGAGAGATTTTGTAGATCAAATTCAGAAAAGAATGAAAAATTGTATTCGGGAAACTTTAGAGTATGCTCTTACACATAAAACGTGAAAAAACTTATCTAAGAATTTTACTAACTTGTTTTTATTGCATGAAAGTTTAAAATATTCCTGGTTCTATTCTCGGTTATGTATTCTTTAATCTGAGTTGCAAAGATGTTTTTAAAATTCAACTAACAATAATGCATTTTTGAATCTTACATTTGTGTTTAAAAAAAATTATCTATGAATTTTGTTTTTGTTTTGGAAAAAAATTGTTTTGAAAATTATTTTATAAAAAAATATAATTGTAACCATTCTGCTCCTGAAGATGCCTTATTAGGCGAAAATATTCGAGCAAAAACAAAAAGAATAAAGTGAATTAAATAATGTATTACCATTGAAATTTTTTAAATATTTAATTTAAAATTCATATTAAATGCATGCCCACAAATAGACGCGCGTAAGTTCGCGCTAACAAATGCCGCATGTGAACTTACAAATTAAAATCTATACCTCAAATGAACATAAACAATGCAACTTTTGCCGTCTTTCTCTGCAACAGGGGTGGCAAATTGAACCATTTGTTACAGTATGGGTGGTAAGCCTCAACTTAGATTTTAGATTATTATTGTGATCGCTACTACTCGTATATAAAGCACCAACTTTTAAGCAAAACCTAGTGGCTGTAAGGCTGGATGTATCTTTGTTGACGGGTCTTTGGTAAAGATAAATAAATTTTTCAACCCAGCAAAGAGCATATTTAAAAATATAAATGGCATATTTTTTGTGCTCTACCGGGATTCGATCCCACAACCCACCTATCACGAGTCTGAAGCGTTAACACTAGATTACGAAACGGTCTCAAAATATGCGCAATGAATGTACTCTCAAACAAAGTTGCACTTTTTCTATATCTTGCAAGATGAAATATTTACAAAGTAAATGCATCTACAATCTGTGAAATTCAAAAGTTTTTTTCTCTTATTTTGATATCTTAATCGAAGGACATATTTAAACCTGACCTCTGTTTCCAATACAAATTCTTCTCTCTTGTACAGGAACTACACGGGATACATTTCCCATTATGTATTTGTTTCTCTTTCCATCCCATCTCTCTTTCTCTCTCACAGGGAAATGATATTTTGTTTTCCTCGCGGGCTCCCATAAATCAGACGTGGACGCTAATATCCCGGCATGGACGCTGAAAAAAGGCATTTGTTACCGTGGGCTCGCAGCAGAACCTTGTGGGTGGGGCTCACGTGAAGTGTGATGAAGGAAGCGTGGATGGAAGAGGCGTGCTGGGAGAATGAGGCGATGGAAGGTGAGTGGAGGAAGTGATGTGAGGTACTTGAAGGTGAAGAAAGTAAGGGAAGTATTTGTAAGAAGATATCTAAAGCAATGAAGCTGGAACTAAAAATGTAGGGAATGATTGTGACTTTTAATGTGTAGCTGTGTTCTTTGATTTAATTGAAAATTAATTCATCAAGTAGTTTCAGTTTTTCCATATATCTCACTATATAATACTCACAAACTATTGACAGAATAAAAATGTTTCAATAGTTTACTAAACAATGTATAGTTCTGTAATTAAAAAGAAAAAAAAAATGTAAAATATAGCACACACGAAAAAGAAGCTAAAAATGCAAAAAAAAACGTGTAAGATAAAAAAAAATAAACATGCTTGATTTTTTTCACTACTGTAACTCTTTTGCTAAGACCATAAAGTGTAAGAAACAAAACGGCAGATTAAGGGTACAAGTATAAAGGAGCCTTAATGGCGAGCCAACTTTTAAAAATACATATCAATATTCAGGTGATTTTCTTAAGGAGGGCTGTTTTTCTGTGAATAACATCTCGAGAGCATGCTACCAGATTTTTTTATAAAAAATAATTGTTGAAGAGGAATGTAATACACCAACCTATTTCCCTGGCCAGAAACAGGTATTAATGTCATCAATTAATAATTCATTATTATATATTTTAATGAATTATCAAATAACAATTACACAATGACATCTGTTGAACCAGGATCAAAGTTATGGTAAAATGACCCAAGCGGGGATCGAACCACCGTAATTCTATTCCAAATACGCTAGAAAGATCAGCCACTTGACTCTCTTGGCCATAACACCGAACTTGATCGAAACCATACTTGTAATAATAAATGATGTAATTAGTGAGTGCTATTTTTGTATCAACCATACCTCAAAGGCCACTGCAAGCTTGGTCGTCGCTTTAGGAAGCGCAAATTCTCAAGCAAGACCCAGTTGTTGTAAAAATGGATAGACTTGTACTGACCGGAGAAAAAAAATCGATCCGCAAATGTGTTTTAATTTTACATTATTAATTACAAATATGATTTCTCTATACATTTCCAAAATTTAGTTAAACATAAGTTTGATGGCAGTCTCGTGACCCTGATTTCGTAACCCATCATTGACGAACCATTTTAAATAGACCCACAGCTTGTGAGTCGAGATGAACTCATCCCAGCAACCCTACAAGCCTCGGACCCCAAGGACTCGGCAAGGAGACCCCAAACTTGTTATCTGTACCCCAAGTGCAAAACTTCTCTTTAAAACTTCGTACTGAGCGTTTTACAGAAAATGTATGGAAACTAAAACATTCACCAGAGGTGCTTATTTTAGTTAATATGCATTTAAATGGTTACTTTTAAAAAGGCACTAAGCATTTATTTTATGAAACTGAAAGAAGAAAGCGTTTTTGTGAAGGATAGTAATATTTTATAAGCTTTTGTACAAATATCAACAAAGTCGGATTTTTATATCCAGCTCGTTCGACTAATTATATCTGTATATACAAAGTTGCAGGGGTGATGTTTATTTGAGGTTTGGATTTTAATTTGTAAGTACACATGCAGTATTTGTAAGCGCGAACTTCCACGTGTCTGTTTTTACGGCGCGGCGTGCGTCAAATCTTGTTATGTTTTAAACGGGTTTTATTAAATAAAAACTGTGGTTTATTTATTTTAAACAATTTATTTTCTCACTTTCCCTTCCGACAGAATTTTTATATTTGAACAGTACGGTTAATTTATATCTGCCCTGCCTGGATAATCAAAAACATGGATAATCATTGCATACCATCTTGCTGGATTTAATCTCGAACACATAAATATGTTATATAATTAGGTACCTACCTAAGCTTCCACTAATTTCTAGAGATTTCATAGACTTATTAATGACTAACATAGACAAACCAAATACAACTACTAATATCTTGTATATTCGTTACAATATATTAGCAACTTAGATCATTAATAGATTAAAGATATCAGTGGCGAAGGGTGCCATACAATCCGGTTCCCATCGGCTTCCCTTTTAAAATGATGTAACAAAGTAGTTAAAATATATAGGCACAAAGTAAAAAAATACATTTAAAACCAAATAAACAATACGTATTTTTTCCCCATTGAAACAATGCAGCCTACTTTATTATCATTTCTGCCTCATTTTAAATGGGAAACCGATGGGAATCGGCTTGTATGGCACCCTTCGCCACTGATAGATATAGTGCCTTTTTCACATCAACCATTTATATCTTCGCTGAAACGCCACGTTTGAGTTTACACGCAGACTTCTCTACTCGTTATCTGGGATCTGTGTTGGCCCGTTTAGCATCGACCCTCCTAGCTGGGAAGGTATCTCTTCATCTTAATGGACAAATAAAAACTACATCAGTGAAAGAAGGTTGCTGAGAAGCAGCAGAAGATAATATTTCAGTCATCTATTCTTCTTCTTTTTTTTAAAGGAGGAGAATAGTTCTTTTTTAGACTTTTTGTCCCCTTAGTGCGTATACGTCTTATCGTCATCAAAGGTAATTTAAAACAAGTA
Organism: Agapetus fuscipes; assembly: GCA_951799405.1. Taxonomy (NCBI): domain Eukaryota; kingdom Metazoa; phylum Arthropoda; class Insecta; order Trichoptera; family Glossosomatidae; genus Agapetus; species Agapetus fuscipes. The sequence goes on from OX637349.1 coordinate 643,439, forward strand.
ATATTTGTATGTGTATTGAGTCAATGTGTCTTATGTACTGCTATAGACGTGGGATGTTTGCCCGCTGAGAAAAAAAAACCTTTAAAAAAAACCAAAAAAAAAAAAAGTATTTACTGCACGTTTTAAAATTGTGTTTAGTTAAAAATAATGGAATACCATTTTTAAGTTAATAAACGCATTATAAATACGAGTATAGGAAATTTGATGTTAAAGCACATAAGAGTTTAACGATTTTAAATAACAAAATATGTTTCTTACGATTCATATTTTGTTAAGTAAAAATACACGTACTTATAGAAGCATCCGCAAAACTACCTTAACTATTTTACAAAAGGTAGTATAGCTTTGATAATGATCAATCGAGTTATTATTATTATATCTCTTTTTTTATTAATTTGTTAGGGTTTGGTGGTTCACACTGTGAAATTCCATTGTTTTTATTTAAAAAAAAAAACACAGTTTTATTTCACTATTATTTATTATTATTGCTTTAACGTTTTCACCTTAAAAGGCATGAAAACAATGATACCTGAAACTGGGTTTTTATAAAAACATTTTTGTCTATTAAATACAATCTAGGATGTTCAATATATTCAATAATAACCATATTGTTTCACACACAATCATAAACGATGAAGTAAGTATAATATATTCCACAACAGTTTTCCCGTTCAAGCTAAAAATAACACATTAAAACAAATTCCAGTTTCCTCACCGACAAAACAAAACATTTTACACGGAGCAAAAAAATACATGTTAGACACTGCGAGCAAGTGTAAGTGCTACGGTTTTCGTAGATAGTCACGTGCGTAGAGCCTAGTCGATCGTAGAGCGAACCGCCTACTGAAAAAAAAACCCAACCACTTTTCTCTGCTACGCCAAAGAATTTTGCTTGTATTATCTTTTGTAATGCTCTTAGCACTTTTTTAAACCATTTTCACGCTTTTTTCGTAGCAAAAAAACCCTCTACACGTGTCTTTTTGCCGATGTGCTTATTTTGTCAGATTTTGGCGCCGGGTTGAATACTTCTTGTATTTTTTTTGCGAAACGAGCTTCCTTTAAACTGAGGAAAATTGTCGTAGACATTTTGTCTCTTCTCTCCGAATATTCCGTGTTGCCTTTGAAAGTAAAAACATGAACACGTACGCATTTTATTAGAATTAAGTAAAAATCTGAATATTTTTTTAAACAAATGTATATATTTTTTATTTAATTACAAATGGTAGCATAAAGGGTTGTGTTTTCTTTTAAATATAGAGGATTAAACGTCCCTTCAGTGTTTTTTTAGCTTATCTACCGTTTGATTCAAAGATGACCTTTCAATGAAATGGTCTTAAAAATCATATTCTGCACAATCTGAGATAAGAAAAAACGTATGTGTCCGGTCGATAGCTCAGTTGGTAGAGTGCTTGCATTCCATGCTGTGAGCTCGGGTTCGAATCCCACCGAGAGTGTCAGAAATGATGTCCCGTTTCGGTGTTTATTTCAAACCCCAAAAAATACCGACAAGGTTTACTCAGCCTTCCCAAGAATTGAGTACCAGCCCCCTCGGGAGCTGGGAAATCCTTTACTTTAACTTTAACTGAAGTGGCTGGCGTAAGGCCGGCCTTCTGACCTGTAAAAATAAATAGGTTCAACTCGCCACATGCGACTCCTTCGGAGATACCGCGGCAAGAAGTTACACTATATGTGTAGCTTGGTTGCGTTGCGTGTAAAACAATTATATTAGATTTGTTTATTTATTTGATTTTTAGTGTTAATAATATTTCATTGGTCTAGTACACTTACAAACATTACGCAACTAAGCTACACATATTATAGTCTTCCTAGCTCCTAACGTTATCTCCGAAGGGTTTCGCATGTTGCGAGTGTAACTTATTTATTTCTACAGGTAAGGAGGCCGGCGTTACGCCAACCACTTTAATTAATGTGGGCGTTTTTCAACTCTTGAGGGATCTGGTCCTCATATTTTGTGAAGGCAGAGTAAACTTAAAGTCCGTACATTATTTTGAGTTTGAAATAATCACCGAAACGGAAAATCGTTTCTGACCACCTCCGTACGATTCGAATTCGAGCTCTCGACATGGAATGCAAGCACTCCACCAACTGAGCTATAGACCGGGTAAATTCATGTGAAATTACCCCTGATGGACAGAAAGCAAACAAGCACTAAGGGGACGTTTATTCTGTATCAAAATATCAAATATTGTTTGCCAATGCCACTCCTGTTATGACTATTGTAATACAAAGGGCGTTGCTTGAACACTTGGTACAAAAATACTTTAGTTCATACCATGTAGTAACCAAAACCACGTTCTTGTAATTTTTAACCCTCTTTTATTCTTATTTTTGTTAATTTCAACGGCAACTTGGATTTTTAGACATTGGATTGACAAAACGCAGTTTCATTCACTTTTTATTTATTTATTTTCTTAAACCACCTTCTAAGGCATCTTCTAATCTAAATCTAAATCTAAGCTGCAAAGATATGTATCATTTGAGATTCATATTAAATGCATTCCCACAAGCAGACATGCATAATTTCGCGCTTACACATGCTGCATGTGGACCTACAATATAAAAGCCCCAATCTCAAATGAACATAAGCCCTGCAACTCTTGCCGACCTTCCCTGAAGTAACATACCTAATCGAAATACATTAAACTGTGTTTCGTCAATCTGATTTCTTAAAATTCAATGAACTCTCACTTTGTGAACCGAAACCCCTTAATGAGTTGCAGTATAAGAAGTATATTATATATACAAGGATAATTTATTTATAAGGTACACATAATTGAAGAGCGCCGTTTTTGTGTGTGTCACACCTCAAGGGCCCTCTCAAATCACGGATAAGATTTTTTGTAAAGATGCGTCTTTAGTGCTCCTTTAAAAACACCAACAGTTTCTGCCTTCCTCACATTAGGTGGTAGTCTGTTCCACTCCATTGGGCCCGCAAACCGGAAAGCACGGTCCCCAAAATTAGTGCATGTCTGACGTGACGGCTGGACTAAGTCAACCACCCCACACCCTGCAGATCTGAGAGTTTGGCGTCTCAAATCTATCTCAATAGGTGAGAACATGTCAGACAGGTATGAAGGAGCCCTACCATTGACAGCTTTGTAAACCATCAAACAAACACGGTAGACCACCCTCTCCGGAAAACGAAGCCAATGCAGTTCTTTCAACAATGGAGTAATATGATTAAATTTGGACATCCCGAAAATGAGTCTTGCTGCAGAGTTCAGCACAGATTGTAGTCGATTATAGCATAGATTATTTATAGATGAAGGCTTCATACAAACTTATCAGTAAGTAATACAGGTCTCCTGAAAATAAAGTGGAACAAGTGAGCAGTTCCTGAAAAAGGCCATCTGCTTGGAATTAATCACAGGAGGCTTTAGAGGCAGGAAGAAAGGAGAGACCTTGGTTCACTCCCCCTTCCTCCTGCACACACACCTCCCCGCTCCCCTGGGCTGTCCCCCATTGGGAAATGTCTTTCAGCGTGTAATCGATGGGGGAGATGGGGTCGGAGAAAATATCTCGATGTTTGTTTTGCACCAAAAGAAACACGCGGCTCGTGGACCGCTAGGTGGCACTTACTTGAAAACGGGCGGTTCAAGACACTACATATTATTTAATTATTTAAAAAATTCAAATGGAAACAAAGTTTTAATTCACTTATTTAAAATTTTCATCATCATTTGAATTTTTTAAATAATTAAAAATGGACTTTCACTGTGTTAATAAATCCACCCTTAAAAACATATTATTTATATTATTAGTGAAATATTAGGTAAAAAAAAATATCTGGTAAGGGATCCGGCCATACGCGAACCACTTCAGTTGAAGTATGTGTTTTCCCCCTCCCGAGAAGGCTGGTTCTAGCTCCTTGTGAAGGCTGAGTAAACCTTTCCTGTGTTTCAATTATAACTGACATCTATGTATAATACATTTGGGTCCAAAATAAATAGAATCGCAACGGCTGCCTTCTATTTTGTTTTGTATAATAATATAAACATTAGAATGATTCATTTGGTAATCGCTGTTTTTGTGTGAACACAGAACAAGGAACATTAATAATAATATTAAGATTTTTTATTGGCGAGCCCTGTTTTTGTATGAATCACACCTCAAGAGTACTCTCTAAGCTTAGTCGTTGGTATAGCAAGCGCCAATTCTCAAGCAAGTCCCAGTTGCTGTAAAGCTAGATGGGCCTTTGGTGACCAATCTTTGGTATGGGTTTATGATTTTTGAACCCAGCAAAGAGCATGTTTGAAAATATAAATGGCATATTTTTCTGCTCCGGCGGGATTTGAGCCCAAAGCCCACTATTTACGAGTCCAAAGCGTTAAAACTAGACTACGGACCAGTCACTGAAATGATATATTGACTATATCGAGACGAAATTTGAGAAGCTCTTATTATTGTGATTTAACTATGCAAGACCATAATATAACCAAAAGAAAAATTATAGTTATAACGCGTGCGAATATTTATTACTAATCTAATCTAATCTAATCTAAGCTGCAAAGATATATATCATTTAAGATTTACACTAAATGCATTCCCACAAGCAGATATGTATAATTTCGCGCTAACACATGCCGCATGTGGACCTACAATATAAAAACCCAATCTCAAATGAACATAAGCCTTGCAACTCTTGCCGTCCTTCCCTGAAACAGTGGTGACATTGGCAAAGTGAACCAATTTTTATATTATGGGTGGTCAGCCGCATAACAACCTATAAGTCAAGGAACATACATGACAAATTACATTTTTTAAATCAAAGAATAAAAATAACAATATATACATGGACATAAAAAACTAAATCATAAAACCAATTTCACTTTAACAAACCCTAGCTGCCAACATCACAGATCAACCGCGATTTCTTTCTATCCTTGCATATTAAATGATTTAATTTGTGGTGCGTTTTGAACCACCCGCTCCATGCTCTTATCCACCAATCAATCTTGCCGTTGTTCGCCCGGATACCGGTGTTGTATTTATTTATCCGGGATTTACCGCAAGGCCGGGCGGACCGGGATCCGGGCCGGTACTCCTGTAGCCTCTGGCCGGATGTATTGTATCCGTGTCAACACGGCCCATCCCTAGCCGAGGCCTGAAAACTTCAATGTTTACTTAAATAGGGATGTACCATTGTAAAACCAAACAATTATTTTGTTTAACTTTTACGAAATTTTCTGTCCTATCTATCATTTAGGTATGCTAGCTCAGCGAACGTCGGAAGATCTAACCCGAACCTATATATTTAAAGATAGAACACAATAAAACATGGCGATGTGTATATACCTGACACATTTTGAAAGTACAGCGAACACCTATTTACACGTAACACAACTAATCTACACATATAGTGTACTTCTTGCCTGCGTTATCCCCGAATGGGTCGCATGTGGCAATTTAAATAGGACCTATTTATATATACGGGTGAGGGAGATGGCCTCACGCCGTCCATTTCAGTTGATATGGGGTTTCCCAGCTCTTGAGTGGGCTGGTTCTCATTTTTTGTGAAGGCTGAGGAAGCCTTGCCGGTATTTATTTTGTGTTTGAATTTTTTTTTGAAACGGGGTATAATTTTTAACACCCTCTAATTGTAACTCTTGCTGACCTTCCCTGAAACAGGGGGAACATTAGCAAAGTGAACCATTTTTTACAACATGAGTGGTCAGCTGCATACCAACCTATAAATTAAGGAACATATTACACAATAAATAACATTTTAAAAAAAAAAGTAAAAAAAAAGGTTCACAATAAATAAAAGAACGCGTTAAATAATTACCAATATAGGTATTACTGAAAATCATAAATAAAAGCAAAAAATAAATAAATAACAATAAAAACACTTTTTTTCAAACGTGCTTCTGATTGTTCCAAATCCCTTCACATTGTTCCTACGGGGAATTAAGAATTAGTTGAAAAGATTATGCTGCCGTCTCTGCTTCTCTCCCATCCATACCCATTTCTCCGTCCCTGTCTCGCAGGACAATAGCAGCTTCCTTTTGTCTTTTGTTCTCCGCTGGTTCGATTGTTTTTTATTTTTTCCCCCCTTTTGTTTCGCCGCTCCATTTATTTCATTTTGTTGTATAACATGTATTTTCTGCTATCATTTTGTACTTTTGTGTTTTTAAATCATCGTTTGGATGGCGGATTGGATTATTGTGAGAAGACATTCTATAAATTGTAATTTGTAAATCAATAGAGTACAATAAACAAAAACATCTTTAAAGCATATCCCATCTTTTTTTTATAACAACTGTTGATGATCTTCCTTGACTTATATGTTGGCATGAGGCTGACCACCCATACTGTACAGCATAGGTCTATTTTGTATAAGTCACTCCTGTCTCATGGAATGTTAGCCAAAGTTGCAGGGATTATGTTCATTTGAGGTTTGGTTTTAATTTGTAAGAACACATTCAACATTTCTAGGCGTGAAATTACACGGGTCTGTTGGTGGGCATGCATTTGATTTGAGTTTTGAATATAAATATATCTTTGAAACTTAGATTCAAACTAAAACTCAAATGAATATAAGCCCTGCAGCTTTGACCTTCCCTGAAACAAGGGTGACATTGGCCAAATGAACCATTTTAAACAGTACAGGTGGTAAGTCTCATACTAACCTTCATGGACCTGTCCGTAGTCCTGTGGCAACACTTTGAACTCGTAAATGGATTTGAATCCCGACAAAAATATACCATTTATATTTCCAAATGTGCTCTTCGCTGGGTTGAAAAATTCATAAACCTTTATCAAAGACCGGTCACTGAAAGGTCCATCCAACCTTACAACAACTGGGTCTTGCTTGAGAATTGTCGCTTTCTACAGCGACGACTAAGCTCGCAGAGGGCTCTTAAGGTGTGATACACACAAAAACAGCGCTCATCCTAATATTATTATTATTATTATTAAGCCTCATACTAACCTATAAGTCAAAGAATACAAACAATTTAATACTACATAAGTACAGCTATATTAAATTAATAAACACTTAACAAAAATTAAAATGTACAAAATATCTATAAAAAATTAAGTAATTTGTGTTAAAATAAATCGCAACAAATATATTCGTAATTATTAAATTGAAACGTGAAAAACGTAATAATACATTTGTCTAACGATTGTTTGTTTATGAAAACCTCGTACGAGCCCGCATTCGTTGCGCGCAACGGATTCACAGCTCCGTTACCTGCAAAAGCTCACCGCTAACGAACAAATCCGTTATTGCTGGCAATTACGCTCCGTGTTTGCCTTGTGTGGACACAAAGGAGACAAACAGAGCTTTCAAAAGCTCCCGCGCAGTCTTACCGAGGTGGACAACGGATGTGCGGATACAAAAACGAAAGAAAGCTTCAAAGCATACACTAATCTAATCTAATCTAATCTAAGTTGCAAAGATATGTTACATTGGAGATTCATATCACATGCATTCTCACAACCAGACACGTATAAGTTCGCGCTTGCACATGCCGCATGTGAACCTACACTATAAACCCCAAATCTCAAATGGACATACACTTTGCAACTCTTGCCGACCTTCCCTGAAAACAGGGGTGACACTCCTAAAGTGAACCATTTTTACAGTATGAGTGGTCAGCCGCATACCAACCTATAAGTCAAGGAACATACACGACAAATTACATTTTTTAAATCAATAAATATCTATGGACATCAAAACTAAAACAGAAAACAAATTCCATTTTAATAAACTCTAGCCGCCAACATTACAGATCAACCACCATTTCTGCTTGCGTCGCCACACTGGAAGCTTTATTTAATGAATAATTAGGTTTACTGAACAGATTTATATCTGAAATATGACGTATGGTAACGCAGTAATCTTTGCTAATATCATTTCTGTTTCAAGTAGATAAGGTCGGCAAGAGTTGCACGGTGTTTGTTTGAGGTTTTTTTTTCTTCGTTGTAAATCCTCAGGCGGCATGTGTTAGCGCGAACTTATACGTGTCTGCTTGTGATAATGAATATAATATGAATTTATAATGTCTCACTCTCTGACATATCTCTGCACCTTAAATTAGATACAATACAACACTCCTAATACATATTTTCGTCATATACTACATATTTAGTCTAATCGATAGCTCAGTTGATGGAATGCTTGCATTCTATGCCGACAGTTTGGGTTCGAATCCCACCGATGGTGTCAGAAATGATTTTCCGTTTAACATACGAGTACAATAAAATACCGGCAATGTTTACTCAGCCTTCACAAAAAAATAGTACCAGCTCCCTAGGTAGCTGGGAAACGCCCACTTTATTAATAAATAGGCTACACTAGCAACATGCGAAACCCTTCAGATATAACGTTAGGAGTTACACTATACGTATAGCTTAGTTGCGTAATGTTTGTAAGTGTACTGGACCAATGAAATATTATTAAAACCACTTCTCGGGAGCTAGGAACTGAAGTGATTGGCGTAGGGCCACCCCTCTTACCTGTAAAAATAAAAAGGTTCCACTCGCTACATGACAAATCCTTCGGGAAAAACGTGGCAAGAAGTTACACTTTGTATGTGTAGCTTAGTTGCGTTCCGTCCGTAAAAAGTAACAATGGTTTTTTTTCTCCAATTGAATATTGATCCCAGTACCGTCCGCATGCCAGTCGAAGGCTTTATTTGTTTCCGGGGACGGCGAGCGCTACGACCAGTTGTATTGCTTACTCTGCGGATTAGACACTTCTGCAGAGTCCCGAGTAAACAGAAGAGCATTGTGGGAGAGAGAAAACTCACTCAGTGACTGTGTGTGCTGAAGATTCAGAATCGATTGAGGTTTTGCGGGAGCTTCTTATTTAAAATTGATGACTTCTTCTTCTTCTTTTTGTGCCATTTGATGATGATGATGATGGATGGTTTCTTTCCTGTGGCGCCATTTAATGGTCCAGGACCATCTCAAGGGCGCCATGGCTTCTGGAGAAAAGCAGTGTCTTCAGACCCTTTCTGAAGGTGGTGGTAGGCTGGTTCGCGCGAACACCGACGGGCAAATTGTTCCAGGCAGCCGGCCCGACCACCGCAAAGCTCCTGTCTGCGATTTCTATTAAAAGATCAGCAATCATCATGGCTATTTTGACTTTTGATGATGCGGCTCGAAACAGGGACTTGGAGCTTCTGCCGAACCACTGTCGCAGGCTTTTCAGCCACGATGTCCTTCGGCGTCCCTGAGATCCTCTCCTCTCAATCTTACCCTGTATGATAAAATGAAGGAGACGGTACTTCTCATTTCTCAAAATATGACCAAAATACATCAGCTTTCTCTACTTAATGGTTGGCAGGAGCTCCTTTGTAATGCGCATTTGTTGGAGGACTTCTTTATTGGTGACTCGATCACGCCAAGAGATCCAAAGCATTTTTAGTAGGACTTGATTACTATTTTCGTTAGAGAATTGATGAATATTTTCAATAAAGATGTAGGTATTTCTTTTTTAAGTTAAATGAAAAATATAGTTATGAATGTGATTCGAGAGCCTTTTTTTTGGTGATGGTCATATCTGGATTGCAGTGTGAATAGATCTTAATTTTAATTTTGTGGTAGAAATTTTCCTGTTGTTATGTCATAATTTTAGGAATTCACAGAACAACATTAAGGGCCTGTTGCACCAAACTCCAATCAGACAAAATACCAACGTGTGATTTGTCTCATCAAATCAAAAATTTGGTTGCATATACGTTAATCAGCTGATGTTATCATCTTTCCTGTTCAAATTCCATCATATTATTACCCACTTTCGAAAAATATTTAACCGAGGTCCTTAGCAAAATTAAGCAATCAAATTTGATGTGTCAATCAAATATTGATTGGGGTTGGTACAACAGTCCTTTAGTCTTTTTAATTTTTCGCTTTGTTAATGATTAAATTCATATTCCTATTAATTGTGCATAATTATTATTCTAGAAGGTTTTTAAATTTAATAACAACAATGCCACCTTTGTTTCAGGTAGGTTCATCAAGAGTTTCAGTGCTCATGTTCATTTAAGACTGAGTTTTTATGATGCAAGTCCGGATGCGGCATGTGTAAGCGCAAATTTATACGTGTCTGCTTATGATAATGTATTTAATATAAATCTTAAATGTAATATATTGTTAAGTAAATAACAAATACATATACATGTTAGGTAGGTGTATTAGTTATAGCCGATGAGAGTTGGAGTAATAAGGAAGCTTCTAGACGTTCTAGAAGGTTACAGCAAAATTGGCTTCTAGTAACTACTGTCTTTGGGAGTATATAAAGCGCAAGTTGCTTGCACGACAGTCAGTATTGATACGACGCTTTGCTTTTGAACAAGAAACAAAGTGTAAGTGATAACCAACTGTGAAATAAATGTAAATTGCAAAGCCATAAATGTCAATTGGAAAAATAATATAAATTGTTAAATAAATCGAAGTGTAAAATAAATATCCGTGAAAGAAGACCAGTTTTTTTTTAATTTAAAGACTTTTTGAACCCTAAAAACACAACGATATCTATGCCACTTAGATTCAAGATATACACACAATACTAGGTGTACATATACAATTTCAAAAATGTAGTCTCATGCTACGCTTACTCATATTATTCCTAAGTCTTCTATTACATGGTCGAGTAAAGTATTTTCCAGGCTGCACTAAAAATACCTGCCAGTATTTTCCAGCGGGAGTTTTTCATTATTTTTTCAGGCCGCTATCAGCAGCGAGCTTTTGTCCTGTCGTAGAAGGCTCCCAAGCTTAATCTGCAGGCTGTACTGTGTGATATCATGAAAATTTTAGCGTGTACATCAAGCTATGAGAACCTGAGATTTAAGCCCAAAAAGAAGTACTTATCCTGTGAAATTCAACTTAATCTTCCTCGCAGTGTTTTCCTCTCCTGTGCAAAAATTGTGGATATTTGTTGGTTTTCTGGCTACAATTTGGCCATTTTGCTACGGATGGCTGGAGTCTCTGCACAGTAAGCTTGAGCTTACACATGCTGCATGTTTGTTTACAAAATAACATGAAACTCAAATGAAAATACAGCCTTTAATTCATGTGGACTTCAATTTTTGCGAAAGACGGGTGAGTATGGGTGGTCCACCTCATCTATAATATATATAAGTATAATCTAAGTTGCAAGGATATACTTACATTCAAAGCTCATATCAAATGCATGCCCACAAACAAACCTGTGTAAATCCGCGCTTACAAATGCTGTATGTGTACTTTTTTTTTTTTTTTTAAATACACTAGGGGTCTATGACACTTGTTGTAGTGCCGCAGAGGTGTACGAGCTTGGTCGTTGCTACAAAGCGCCAATACTCAAGCAAGACCCAGTTGCTGTAAGGCTGGATGGACCTTTGGTGACCGGTCATTGGTAAAGGTTTATGAATTTTCCAACCCAGCGAAGAGCACATTCGAAATATAAATGGTATATTTTTGTGCTCCGCCGGGATTCGAATCCACAACCTTCCATTTGCGAGTCCGAAGTGTTGCCACTACGGACTACGGACCGGTCCAAGATGCCAACGACACGCGGTGTACCTGAGCGGTTACCCATCCAAGCACTGACCACGCCCAATGTTGCTTAACTTCGGTGATCTATGGGAACCGGTGCTTTCAACATGGCTAACGTCGTTGACGACGTACTTACAAATTAGTACTTAAAAATAAAAAAGTTATAACTTACAAATAAAAAACCTTAAATAAACATCAGCCCTACAACTTTTGCCGACTTCCCTGACACAGGGGTGACATTGGCAAAGTGAACCATTCTCACTATAATAAACCTCATCTGTAATATATATCTTTAATCTAAGTTGCAAGGATATACTTACATTCAAAGCTCATATCAAATGCATGCCCACAAACACACCTGTGTAAATCCGTGCTTACAAATGCTGCATGTACACTTACAACTTAAATCCAAGCCTCAAATGAACATGAACCCTTCAACTTTTCGTGAAACCTTCCCTGAAACTGGGGTGACATTATCAAAAATGAGACAATTGTTTTCAGTATAAGAGGTTAGTCTCATACCTAACTGTAAGGACAGGGACCAAAATAATACTATACAATCTGCCTATAATCTTAGTTGCAAAGAGATAAATGAATATATTCAAAATCATATCAAATGCATGCCCACAACCAGGTGCATGTAAGTTCACGCTTACAAACTCTGGATGTACGTTGTTATTAAAATCTGTACATCAAATGAACAAAAAAGGCTGCAACTTAAGCCGTATTTTCCTGAAATAGAGATGACATTGGCAAAGTTTACATTTTTAACTATATGGGTGGTGAGCCTCAAAGCAACATACGAGTATGCGTCAAGAAATACAAATAATAAATTACATTTAAGTATATAAAAACAACAACACCCTAAAAGGAAATATGTACAAAAAACGTCAAAAGATTTATTTATAACTACAATAAATTATTAAGAAAGAAAAAAACACCCACATTACAGATTAGCCGCCATTGTTCTGTCCTAACATACTTCATTTCATACCGTCATAAGCTTCTAAATACAAACTCTGCTTTTACGAGTATTATGCAGTGGGTCGTCGTGAAGATATAAGAAAATGTTTGAAAAGTGAATCGCTCACAGGTGGGCTGCTGCATCTTTGATACATATTTCTTTTTACGCCATCGAAGGGAGTTTACATGATCTTTTATACTCGTGGTACTGTACAATGTACGAGTACTCCATTTTCCCCCGTAAGTAAGAGAGGTGACGCATTAAGGCGCGTCCGCACTGCCCTCCCATGGACGAAGCTTTTTACTTTAGTGTCGAAGTGACGACAGACAGCTCTTACATACAACCACGTGCACACTGGCACGACAACAGATTCTCAAACTCTAGGATTTATGTCCTCAAGATGAAAGAAGTGAAACGAGTCATTGCAACATGTGGAATTGTAAAGCAGAAATAGTCTTCATATCGACACGGCTTTTCGTAAAACGTCACTTTTGATAGTATAATGTGATGCTAGTTTAATTATAAAAATAAATTGTACAGTGGACTGCACAGGACTTTATAGCACAAAATACGGTCATGTTTAGGTCATACCCAATTTTCATAACAAAACATTTAGTTGTGTGTAAGAAATGAAGCTAATCTTTTTAAGCAATCGTCTTTTTGCAGTATTATCATTAGGTTTTTGTGCATGTCCTGGTGCAGGACAACTCATTTCCGTTGAAACCTCGTTTTTTTTTTTTCGGACGAATACAATACTTTATAACAGTCCTTCGGACTGCTATAAAGTAAAAAATGAATTATTTTGTAGAAGAAAAAATAAATAATACCCATTGATTTTAAGAGTTTGATGGCCGTAAAGTCATAACAGTAGGTACCCTCCAGCTGTTTTATATATATATATATATATTAAGCCGTGTAGATCTGTAGTTAGATCAACATCAAACTTTACGCGATGTCTTTCGGATTAAATCTGCACATTTTCTTCTTATTTGGTCTAAATGTTTTTTATTGGTTTAGCAAGGCATGGGGAAACACTTATTGAATATCTTATCTAATCTAAGTTGCAAAGATTTGTTACATTTTTGAAAACAAAAATAAAACACGTTTGTATTCCGATCGACATCAAACTTCACAGGAACTTTAACTAGAATATAAGACATGTTTCCTGGAAATTAAATTTTAGTTGAGCTATTTAGGTCACTAAGCTTCACGCAGTGGAGTCGCATGTGGCGTATGGAAATTGTTTATTTCCTGAGCAAAAAAGCTAGCCTTACACCAACCAAATCACTTAAAATTGCGATTTCCTTGCTCGCGAGGGTGCACGATCTCATGTTGATTTCGGGTTTGGCATGTGAAACGAGAAATCATTTCTGACAAATTTGGTGGGGATCAAACCATAGTTTTTTGGCATCAAACGCAAGTGTTCTGAAAATTTAGCTTTCAATCAGATTCAAAATAAAGGATAAAATATTACAAAAATAAACTTTGACAATCTTTTATTTACGGACATACGCCTAATGCCATCTCCACCCACCGTCGCATAGTCGTGGCGTAGTGACGTATAAACGCCTTTTTATAGTTAGATATCTAGCGGACCCGCTGGGTTGTCACACCTGATGTCAGAGTGACGTTTATCACTGTCAGTACGGACGGTTTACGCCGGCGTGACCAAATAAAAAATATCAACTTGAATTAGAGCAGTGTGAACGAAGCTTTATAACAAAATTTTAATTTATTCAATCATATTTTGTTCGATACATATTTGTGAGGTCGGAAACAAGGGTTAAAAATGTGATGTAACGTCGCTGACACATAATTTAAATATAATCATGTACGACCGATTTTGTACAAAATATCTGCATCATCAGGTTCAAAATATTAATAACTAAAAACATAAAATTGATGCGTAATGGACGGTTACAAAGTAAATGTCTCATTGATTAATGATCTTTTTAACTGTAAACATCTGGTTTGAACAGTGTGAATTGAATTAGAGAAACTAAAAATGAATACTTAATGCCATACACGGTAAATGACAGTTTTTATTTAAATGAACTATCTTGATTTTCGTAAAAAAAGGGATAAAATATTAAAGCTCTTTAAAATACGATTTTATCCTATTCTCACTTTAATTTTTAAAGTACGTAGTGCTTTTCTTTAACCAACCATTTCTTATGTATATTATTCATTTAAAGTTCACAAAATTTGACTTGAGGATGTGTTAAAGAGCAATGGAAAGAAGGGAATAAGTACACAACAATGAAAACAAAAAGTATTCATTTTAACATCGTTTGATTATTTTACCCTACAAAAAGTGTTTTTTCAAAATTAAATTCACAGTCTATCAAGCATATCGTATTTTTTGTGATTTTTGGTTGTATCGCACATTAAACAATTTTCCAGAATTTTACATAATTTACATACATGAAATGTAAAAACATGTTTTTTTTTTGCTGAAGCTAGCATTGTACAACATGTTTTAATGATTTTTTGGCATTTAACATATTACATTACAAAATGTACATTTTTTTTTGTTAATTTTTTTTATTTATTTAATTTCCACAAAAATGATCTCACCTCGAAACAATTTTTTTTTTTCTTTTTTCGTTTTTTTGGTAAAATAATTTTGGCAATTCTCTCCTTTTGGCAGGATTGTTATTATACGTATTATATTTGTTTATTTTATTTTTAGCAGACATGTAAGCTCCATTTAGATGCCAACTTGATCAAAGATACAACGTAACAAATCTGCACATTTGTGTAAACTTCTTACCACATTGTCATTGAAGGGTCGTATGTAGCAAGTACAAGCTATTTATTTTCTCAAGTAAAGGAGACGGCTTTAATCCCATTTGGTGGAGTTCAAACCGTAGTCCTTTCGCTTTAAACGTAAGGATTTTACTAACTGAAAATTCACTCCTGTTTTATCGTAGACCAGCAAAAGTTTCAGAACTTACGTTTATTTTAAATATGGATTTTTATTTAAAAACTACACATGCGACATAATTATGTTTAACACACATATCATATCACTCTCTAATGTGAATAAATTTACCTGAGCAACTAAGGTTATAGATTATATCTTATGACCAACCACCAAAGAATAAATAACGACATATGTGAAACAAAACTTTACTGAAAACTTAATTAATTATATTTCATAAAAAGCCAATCAATTTGACTCAATGACATATGTTTATTCATGGTCAAAGCATCGTCTAGAGGCTGAATAATTCTCAAACAGGCATAGTTTTAATTTCAAACACGGCACTCAAAGTCACCATCTTGATTCACTCAGCCGTCGCGTACACAAATGCTAATAGAGTCTTAAATAAATAAATACCAATCGCACCGTAGGTCCTTAACCATGTCGCGTCTACGATTTTTAAACATTCAGATAGCGTGCTCATTCACATCGCGTGGGTTGTATCCGTAAGCTCTACGAAGTATTTACCTTGTCTCGAGCATGAACCATTGCGTTAATCACACCTCGATTGCGTAAATCTTAAATAAATGCAATACAAGACGGCACTCCTAGAGAGTGTTTTTGTTTCCATACGTTTTTTTTGGTTAACGTAATCTAGGTGGGCTTACGTAATGCTCTACGCCAAGTCGTGGAAGCGTAGCGGGCATCAGTCAAAGTCTACGCTGACTAGACAATGGATTACCGTAGATCAAATGTAATGAATGCATATACCGGATGTAATAATGCATGGATTGTGGTGAAGCAGCTAAAATCTAGATTTGTGTTCAATGAAATAATGCCTTCTCGCAAAATTACTTTTTCTTTTTTTTAAGGATTTTTTAAGGCAGGTGACTTCACAGATTTCAGAAAACCTAGATGTCGGTGACACTTGTTGGAGTGCTGCAGAGGTGCGGATGTTAGTGAAATTACCCTTAGTGTGTTCACTCTTTATAATAGAGGTTTTAAAAGCGTAGTGTTGCGTTGCCTTTGCTTTGAGACACTTTAAGAAAAAAACTCGCAATTAAAGATGGTTTTAAAAAAAAAAAACAACAGGTATCTATTCTCCGTTTTTTTCAATTTTCCAAATTTTTTTTTAATGTGTTGTCACTTTGACATGGCTTCAATACCTATTGTTTTTTCACGGGGTTTTTGCGTCAAGTTGTCATAGCATTGTTGCCAACCCTCACTGTCGATGATATCTGTCACCAATTGTTATTCGTTTTTAACAAACTCGTATAAACGCAAGCCATAAACGATCTGTGAACGATGACCTTTTTGCTATCCATTTCCCTCACACATGCACACTTTCCGTACATCCATCCCCTTTCCACACGATTATCGTGAACGTGACTATATACCTATCTATCAGTCAATGAAATCTAAACCATGTTATTATAATTTATTGTGTAGTGCTCTTTTTTATGTTCGAATTAACTCATTAAAAATCAATGTTTTGTTTTAAATTTTCAGCATGAATAATATATTAACAAAAAAAAAACAATAGCACGAACCGAAATTAAATATTCGTGGGCAACACGAATCGCTAGAGCTGGATTTGAATTAACCCCGTTTCTCGAACGAACAGGTTGCAGATTGCATGCTGGCTGAAAAACGACTTGCATGCTCAGTGAGTGATGGTTTGAAAACGTGCATTTGTGGTAAGACCACGTATGGTAAAGGTCGGAAAAGTAACAATGTACGAAGAATTACTTGTGAACAAATATTAGACAATTTCTGGGTATTTTTTAATGAAAAATACTAGGAATTTGCGTACTTCTTTTAAAAAATCTTGATCAATTTCCTTTTCCTCTTTCTTTTGTGTAATAAAAATAACAATAATATTAGAAAAGTTTATTTGGTGAGTGCGGTTTTTAATAAATCACACCTCAATAGCCATATGCGAGCTTAATCGTCACCTTAAAAAACGCACCCGTTTCCCGAACCCCGTTTCTCGAACGAACAGGTTGCAGATTGCATGCTGGCTGAAAAACGACTTGCATGCCCAGTGAGTGATGGTTTGAAAACGTGCATTTGTGGTAAGAACACGTATGGTAAAGGTCGGAAAGGTAACAATGTACTAAGAATTACTTGTGAACAAATATTAGACAATTTCTGGGTATTTTTTAATGAAAAATACTAGGAATTTTCGTACTTCTTTTAAAAAATCTTGATCAATTTCCTTTTCCTCTTTCTTTTGTGTAATAAAAATAACAATAATATTAGAAAAGTTTATTTGGTGAGTGCGGTTTTTAATAAATCACACCTCAATAGCCATATGCGAGCTTAATCGTCACCTTAAAAAACGCCAGTTCTCAAGCAAGACCCAGTTGTTGTGAGGCTGAATGTGGACCTTTTGCGACCGGTCTTTGGTATAGGTATACAAATTTTGCAAATCAGAAAAGAGCACACTTGAAAATATAAATGTTATTGTTTCGTGTATGTTCCGATCAGAAACATAAATCCAAAATAATGAATCAGATATTATGCCGAAAATAAAAAATAAGACGCCCAAAAAAACTTTAAAATGCGTCATATTTTGTTCTAATTTTAAGGCCCCATTGCAATGAAATACTCGTATAAAAAAATCGAGGAAAACGTGAAAAAAAAGTATGAGAAATGATATATTGTTATTAAAGAAATATAGCGTGGGAGGTTATGGAAGAGGCGGGAAAGTATTTTACGCAGCCATTTCTTTTATGAGGTCGACTCTGCGAAAAATTTGATATGTAAATGATGGGACAGTCTCAGAATCTATCGGATCAATGGTGCGTTCGTAAAATAAAAGACTGGCTCAATCTTCAATGCAAATATCTAGGCATCTAAAAATATTCATGTTTATTGATAAAAGTGTTGGAAAAAACATAAAATCGTGGACGCTCTGTCCAAGACGGTAGCTTTGATGAGTGTGTTTGAATTAAAAACAACGCTGGTTCAAGTCAAGTTGGGTCTTTTGGCATAAACTTCG
This sequence comes from Agapetus fuscipes, assembly GCA_951799405.1. Classification (NCBI taxonomy): domain Eukaryota; kingdom Metazoa; phylum Arthropoda; class Insecta; order Trichoptera; family Glossosomatidae; genus Agapetus; species Agapetus fuscipes. The sequence continues at coordinate 661,841 of OX637349.1, forward strand.
ACCCAAGTTCAACATTTCTCATTAAATAATTGTTCAGTTAAATTAAATAACAATATTTTTTTAATAATGTTTATCCCAGTTTAAAGTTTATAAGGTTGGTGAGTGGCATTTCTCCTCGAAAATTTATTTCAAAAAATAGAAAAGTAGTTGTCCATAGTAAAAGCAAACTTTCAGGTGTTTGCTAAAAAGTGTACATTGAGTATAAATCTGAAATATACCTTTACAACTTAGTTTGAATATTATTATAGATTTAAAGATATTTTAACATGCAAGATTCATATTAAATGCATGCCCACAAGCAAATATGTAATCGCATTCTCACATGCTCCATGTTGTATTTAAATAATTAAAAAAATAAAAAACTTCAAAGTATGTACTTTACCGGTTTGTAGTCTAGTGGTAACGCTGTGGACTCGTAAACGGATTGTTATGGGTTCAAACCCCGACTAGGCACAAAAAAATCAAATATGCTCTTCGCTGAGGTGAAATTTTCATAACCTTAACCAAAGATCGGTCACCAAAGTTCCATACAACCTTACACTAACTGAGTCTTGCTTGAGAATTGGCGCTTTCAATAGCAACGCCCAATATGCAGAGGCGTGATGCACACAAAAACAGCGCTCACCAAATAAATGTTTCTAATATTGTTATTATTATTATAAACCATGCAATTTTCGCAGTAAGTGAACCATTTTTTACAGGATTGAGAAGCCAATTGACTATCAATTTTTAAGCCTAAGAATATTAACAAATTGTATATATTTTAGTTCAGTCACATTCAAGTTCATTGTTTTCTATTTTTTTTACCGCGGAAAGGACGATATCCTTTCAAGATTGGCAGAATGGATGAATTGCCTGAACTGCCGAAGACCCGGCCTGGGTCTAGTGTCGTGAACCAGATAGATGGACGAGAAGCCAAGTGAAAAATACTGAAAGCAGATTTTTCAGCGAGGGGGAAGCAAGTAAGCAAAGCGTACCACGAAAACACTTGCAAAAATATGTATATTTTTTTACACTTCCTACAGTTCCTTGACTTCTTCTTCTTCTTCGTGTCAGCTTCACACCGTATTGGCCCAGTAACGAGCAATGTCTACAGCTCTTTGGTTTCCTGCAAAGAGATCATCCATGGAGCAGCTTGTCGGACAGGAAGGGCAACACCGCAGGTGCTCCATAGTTTGCTGAGCTCCACACTCACATAGTGTAGATTCCTCCCGTTCCAGAAATCCCCAGGTCAGCATGTTGGCCCGGGCTCTTCCAACATTGGTCCTCAATCTGTTCATGGATTTCCACACGGGCCACTCGAGGTTCTTTCCTGGGGGTAGGCTCTCTGCAGACTGCACAAAGCTCTCCGGGCATTCCTCCTTCCACATTTGCAATCTCTCCGCCACTGGGTCCGAAGATAAGGGCTGCACGGAACTAAGGAAACTGTGTCTCGACTTATAGGTTGGTATGCGGCTGACCACCCATGCTGTAAAAATGGTGTTCAGGGAAGGACGGAAAGAGTTGCAGGGTGTATGCCCATTTTATGTTGTAGATTCACATGCGGCATGTGCAAGCGCGAACTTGTACGTGTTTGCTTGTGATAATGCATATAATGCGAATCCCCAATGTAACATATCTTTGCAACTTAGATAAGATTAGAAACTACCTTGACCTTAGTTCGGTCGATAGCTCAGTTGGTATTGAGTTTTGTAGAGCTCGAGTACGAATCCCACAGAGGGTGTCGAAAAAGATTTCATGTTTCTGTGTTTATTTCAAAATCCAAAATAAAATACCGGAAAAATGTACTCAGCCTTCACACAAAATGAGTACCAACCTTTCAGGGAGCTGGGAAACTCCCACTTCAATTGAAGTGGCTGGCGTAAGTTTGGCCAACTAACCTGTAAAAAAAAAATTACTCACCACATGCGTCCTCTGCGAGGAAAACGTGACAATAAGTACCGCTATATGTGTAGTTTAGTAACGTAGCGAACATTTTCTTTTAGAGGGTCAATTTGCCGATGCAACGACAGTCAGTCTAGTCACTCTAGAGCCGAGTCCTCGAAAACTTGAAATTGGGCAGCCGTGTGCTGAGTTCGAATCCCCACTAAATAAACGGTACTTCTGGAGGCTTTTAAGGACTTTTGAAATTTCGGTAGGTAAGCTTGCCTTGAGGTTTTTCCATATAATTCAAATCTCCTGCAAGTGGTTCTCAAATTATGGTATAATGATGTAAGAAATTGATGCTGGAAAATGCAGCAATAAGTAAGGATGTATGTGTAGCTTAGTGGCATTTTTTTCGTCATATAATATATATATTTGGATGATTTGTTTTCTCTTTTGGGCGCCGTTTAGTGGCTCCTGCCACCCCAATGGCGCCCATCCTTCGCTTGCTTTCTGGAAAACATGCAGCTCTTTAACTTCTTCTTAAGCGTTCTTTACCTGTCTCCGTCCTCAGCTTCAGAGGTAGCTGGTTCCAGCCCAACGGTTCCGCTGAGACAAACGCCCTATCCAGAAATCCATTCTGCTCCATCAAGGTGGCATTTTCAGCCTGTTGATAGCATCACCTCTCGCTGAGCGAAGGGTACACCGCTTACCAACATTCTCCTCAATCAAAGTAATTACTTACTTAATTAATCAAGCTTGCTTGCTTGACGATCAAGCTCGTAAAAAGGTCGATAATTGGTAGAAAGGCATTCCATGCCGAGAACAAGGGTTCGATCTCAAGGTTTACTGAGCCTTTACAAGAAATGAGAACCAGCTTCCCCCGAGAGCTGGAAAACCCCCCCTTCAACTGAACGTGGTTGGTGTGAGGCCGACCCCCTTACCCGTAAAAATAAATAGGCCCCAAAATGCCACATGCGATCCCTTCGGGAATAACGCAGGCAAGAAGTTACATGTGTAGCTTAGTTGCGTTTAAAGTGAGCTGCAAACGAAAAGGCTTTAAAGCGCTGACGCCTTGACGCGCGCTAAGAACGCTTCCTGTTTGGCAAATCCTTGAAAGAATGAGGTTCGACGTAGAGTGTGCTCATGTTTGTTCTGGCGGGGGTGGAATGACAAATGCTGAAACAATGAATAGGCCTGAGTGCCTGCCGGGCAAGATAAACAAAGGAATTGTTTTATTTGGGCCGCGTTTGATGTTTGGGGGCCATTTTATAAATCTGCAGCCATCTGATAGCCACGCCACCCGACGAGGGGGTGGCTTACACACATGCGAGTAAACATGTGAGGAAGTATGGCTATCGAATAGCCACAGAAACACAAAAATATGTTTTCAAATACCAAAGTTATTTTTTAAAAAGGTGTAAAGAATGTGTTGATTTTCATGGACGCTCAATCAATATAGGTACGTGGTCTAAAATGATTCTTGTAATTAATTTGCGTGAATATTTGCGTGCACCCCCACTTCTATTGACGTGGTTGGTGTAAGGCTGGCCCCTTTACCCGTAAAATAAATCATATCATAGTCATAATCATAAGGTCTTTATTGTTTTTATCAAAATGTACATAATAATATTACAATTTAAAAAATCTAATTACAATAAACACTTCCCAGAGTAAGCATAGTTTGTGTATTGGGGAGGATTCCAATTTATGTAAACTTAAAATTAATTACTTAATACAAAGATAAACATAGTAAAAAATTCAATATATACACCCTTAAGTCATTTACTGAGCAAAAGCAGGAATGTAAAAAATAAAAATAAATAAATAAATAGGTCCCAAATTGCCACATGCGAGTCCTTCGGGGATAACACAGGCAGGAAGTTACACTATATGTGTAGCTTAGTTGTGTTGCGTTAGTTGCAAGTAAGATCCACATATTCTTGCCGCGTTTTTTTCGAAGGTTCCGCATGTAGAGAGTTAACCTATTTATTTTTACAGGTTAGAAGACTGAAATTAGGCCAAAAAGTTAAAGAGAGGTTTTCCCAGCATCCGATATACTGTTTCTCAATTCTTTTGAAGGATGAGTAAGCCATGACGGTATTTTATTTTAGGCTTTGAAATAAACACCAAAATTAGAAATAATTTCTGACAATCATTCTGGTTATGACTCTGGAGGAAATGGAAGAAGTATGTAAGACAGAAATAAATGGCGGTTGATCTGTAATGTTGGGGGCAAGGGTTTATTAAATTGGAATTTGTTTTCTGTTTTAGTTTTGATGTATCCATCCGTGTTATTATTTTTTGATTTAAAAAAATGTAATTTGTCGTGTATTGTATGTTCCTTGACTTATATGTAGGTTGGTATGCGCTGACCACCCATGCTGTAGAAAATGGTTCACTTTGCCACTGTCACCCCTGTTTTCAGGGAAGGTCGGCAAGAGTTGCAGGGTGTATGTCCATTTGAGATTTGTTTTTTACGTTGTAGGTTCACATACGGAATGTGCAAGCGCGGACGTGTACGTGTTTGCTTGTGAGAATGCATATAATGGGAATCTCCAATGTAAACATATCTTTGCGCAACTTAGATAAGATTAGATTAAAATAGACACCCTTGATGGGATTCGAACCCAAGGTCTCAGTATGGAGCGTTAATACTTCACTGCACTATCGACCGGACTAGGCAAAACAGCATTATTCATTTCAACATTTTGATAAGACTGCTTTATTAATACATGAACAATTTATAACATGATAATGACGCTACGTACACTTCATACAAGGGCGGCAGAATCATATGACAAGCGAATATGACAAGCCTTCGCTCCACGACCTCCTATTAATCACCCCTGGCTTACTTAATTAATCAAGCTCTCAAATTAAAAATACGGGACCGGGTTTCGTCTCCCCTGACCCATTAATAAACCGGGACACCATCCGGGGTACTGAAAAATGGGACAGTTTTTTTTTTTGACACAAAGGTATGAATAAAAAAAACTTTCATTTGAAAAATGGGACGCCAGGGATGGGAGGATAGTACAAGACTTTTGACAATGGACCTCTGATATTTTTGGGACACAATAATAGTAAAATTATTAATAACAACACTGTTTTGAACCTTGATCAGTCCGTGGCCTAGTGCTTTAAATTTGTCTTCGGAACGTGGTCGGAGAAGAACAAAATATAGTTTAATTTTCGAATTATTTCCTTGACTTACAAGTTGGTATGAGGCTAACCATCCACACTGTAAAATAATGGTTCACTTTGCGAATGTCACCTCTGTTTCAGGGAAGGCCGGCAAGAGTTGCAGGGATTATGTTAATTTGAGGTTTACCACTTCTGCTTCGACACTATAATCTATAATCTAAGTTGCAAGAAAATATTCATTTAAAGCTCTCAGATGTATGCCCACAAAACCAACACGTGTAGTTCGCGCTTACAAACGCTGAATGTGTACTTACAAATAAAATCCAAACCACAAATGAATATAAGTCCCACAACTTTTGCCGACCTTCCCTGAAACAGGGGTGACATTGGCAAAGTGAACCATTTTTTACAGTATGGGTGGTCAGCTTCATCACTCTTTTACGATTTTAACTCCTGATAGACATGTATTTTGCTACTCCGTATCTGATACAAAAATCATGTGTGAAATGAAATTCCAGAAAAAGGCCACTAGGTTATAGATTTAGTGGAACTTCTTGCCGCATTTCCCCCAAAGGGTTTGCATGTGGCAAATGGAACTAATTCATTTCAAGAGGTAAGCAGGCATGCATTTCAATTGCAGTCAAGGCTGAGTTAGCCTCACTGGTATTTTATTTTGGGTTTGAAATAAACACCGAAACGGAAAATCACTTCTGAAACCCTCGGTGGAGTTTTCAGCATGGAATACAAGCTCTCTAACAATTGAGCTACCGACCAGACTAATTGGAGCATGCATTAAAAAATATTCATTGCTTTGAGGAAAGATATTAAATTTTACACACTCTTTTGAAAATAAAACGGCACATAAGATTGTAAGTGAAAAACGAGAAATGCGAGGGGGGCGTACCTTGCCTTTCCTGACCTTCAGTTCCGTGAGGAAAGACAAGTGACCCGTGTAAGGGGCATCGTGAACTCCACAGAGGCCAACGCCGAGAAATATTCAAGATGGATGGTTGCACGTTGATTTATTGCTTTTTGGACGTGCATGCTTTTTTCCTACACCCTACATTTCGTTCAGTTTAAAAAAAAAAGTATATTGTTATTTTCTACAGGTAGTTAGGTGATTTCGACCGGTCCGTAGTCTAGTGGTTAACGCTACACTGCAGACTTGTAAACCGAAGATCGTGAGTTCAAGATTCCCAGCATATAACGAAAAAAGTGACTATATTATAAAATACTGTAAAATTCATGTTCTTTTACTGATTGTGATGAATGATGATACTTTACTAGATTAGATGCATACAAGCAGAGACGTATAAGTTCGCGCCTACCCATGCCGCGTGTGAGCTAACAACATAAAAACACAATCTCAAATGAACATAATCCCTGCAACTTTTGCCGAACTTTCCTAAATAAACCGAAATATAATTGTACGGTATGGTTGGTTAGCCACTTATTAACTTATAAGTTAACGTATGATTAACGAACAAAAACTTCGCACACCAAATAAATCACCCTAAAAGTTACTGTGACTGTTAACGTATCCAGCTGCCGTTCCACTAGGGGTGGCCGGTACCTCCGCAGATGCGTCTCCACTTTTTTCTCTCCTTGCATATCTCTTCAACATTCACCACTTTCTTCATACACACTCTTCTCCTATTCTAACTCTATATGTTCCACTCTTTCGTAATCTCAACTATTTGCTCTATCTATTCGTTTCTCGATCTTCTCCCTTACGCTTTCCTTTGCCTTAGTGAACAAAAATTATAACAAAAATAGAAAAACATTTTTTTTTAATATATATTTTAGAGGAAAAAGCACAAAATAAACTATCCCTTTGTGTTGAATAGATTCTGGAAATCAATTTCCCCTCTAGGTGTAAACAGCCATCAAACATTTAAGATTTTCCTGAGTCGACAAGTTAATGCTGAGAAAGATCGATAGTGAACTGTAATAAAGAAGAAGGGGACACAATGAAATGGGCAATTGTCGACAATTTGAAGACGGTCCCAATAAATATTGAGAAGCGGTGGTCGTGCGTATGCTGTTTGTCCTTTCCCATTCCAAATTGGTATGGGCCCAGTGATCCCCAACATAAAAAACAAAAAAAAAACACAATTATTTTATACTTATTTTAAATCATTTAAGGCTTCCACGACTAAATACTTTTTCATTGTTTGACAATAGTTTTTTTAGCTCTGAGAGGGAACTTAATGTTTCATCTAAAAAAAACCGAGTAAAATATCTAACCTTTAATTTAAGTTGTAAAGACATTTATATTTAAAATTCATATTAAATGGATGTCCACAAACAGTCGACTATGTCGGTGTTATGGCCGCGGGGATCAAGTCGGGTTATTTGGAACCGGATAACGTTGGTTCGAATCCCGCGACGATAACCTCGACCCTGGTTCAACAGATGCCGTTGCATGCACACAAGCTTCTGCTTTCGCAGGAAGACAACTGGCCAGGGGCAAAATAAGTTGGTGGATTGCATTCCTTTCCACAAATCTATTTAAAAAAACAAAAATAAAAAAAGATACGTGTAAATGCACGCCTAAAAATGCTGCACGCGTATTTACAAATTAAAAATTAAGTCTCAAATGAACATTAAACCTACAACTTGTACCGACCTTCCCTGATTCAGGGGTGACATTGGCAAAGTATCATCAAACAAAATATAAGGTATATTGTTAGTTCTTTTGAGTATTTTTTGAAAAACTGTTTTATTCTTGTTATATTCCTTGACTTATAGGTTGGTATGAGGCTGACCACCCATACTGTAAAAAATGGTTCACTTTGCCAATGTTACCCCTGTTTCAGGGAAGGTCGGCAAAAGTTGTGGGGCTTATGTTCATTTGAGGTTTGGATTTTATTTGTAAGTACACATTCAGCATTTGTAAGCGCGAACTACACTTGTTATATATACAAGGATAATTTATTTATAAGGTACACATAATTGAAGAGCGCCGTTTTTGTGTGTGTCACACCTCAAGGACCCTCTCAAATCACGGATAAGATTTTTTGTAAAGATGCGTCTTTAGTGCTCCTTTAAAGACACCAACAGTTTCTGCCTTCCTCACATTAGGTGGTAGTCTGTTCCACTCCATTGGGCCCGCAAACCGGAAAGCACGGTCCCCAAAATTAGTGCGTGTCTGACGTGACGGCTGGACTAAGTCAACCACCCCACACCCCGCAGATCTGAGAGCTTGGCGTCTCAAATCTATCAAATCTATTGTTGGTTTGTGGGCTTACATCTGAGAGCTTTAAATGAATATATCCTTGCAACTTAGATTATATTATTATATTATATTATATTTCCTTGCGTTTTGGATTCGTATAATTTTCAAAAGAAACAAATAAAATATATTCAAGGCTTCATAAGCTCATAATCAAAGTATAACATTTATTTCAGACTAGTCACGCGGAGGGTGCAGTACGTGCCCAGCTATATAAAAATCACTTGTGAAAGATAGTGGGAGAGACATTGTACAACACACATTGAGAAATCCAGGAGCTGATTGCGGGAATGCCACGAGGAGGAGAGGTGGGAGAGTTATGACGATCGGAGATTGCGTTAAAGACTCCATTGTGTCACACCCCAAGGGCGGGGGAGGAAGTGGGGGGAGGGGGAGGGTCTGCAAAACCACCCCTGAGTTATGGCGGGCCGCAGAATCGATGACATTTAAAATGACCCAAATATTATCGGACATTCGTGGGACGTGCTTTGTATTTTTCATTGGGGTTAAAAAAATATTTTTCCTACAAAAAAATATTTTTCTTATTTCTTTGTTAACAGTGATAATAATATAAGGGAGTGAAGTTTTCCGGGATCTGTTGCCGTGGTCTGTGGGAGCTGGAGCTTCCGGACGTTTCGCTCATTTCTACGATGGGCTTCTTCAGCGTGAAGTATGATGATGATGAAGATCTTGACACAGTTCTTCAGCGTGAAGTATGATGATGATGAAGATCTTGACACAGTTCTCATCAAGATCTTCATCATCATCATACTTCACGCTGAAGAAGCCCATCGTAGAAATGGGCGAAACGTCCGGAAGCTCCAGCTCCAACTTCAAACCATCTTGACACAGTTCTCATCAAGATCTTCATCATCATCATACTTCACGCTGAAGAAGCCCATCGTAGAAATGGGCGAAACGTCCGGAAGCTCCAACTCCAACTTCAACTCCAGCTCCAACTCCACACAGCTTCTTCAGCGTGAAGTATGATGATGATGAAGATCTTGACACAGTTCTCATCAAGATCTTCATCATCATCATACTTCACGCTGAAGAAGCCCATCGTAGAAATGGGCGAAACGTCCGGAAGCTCCAGCTCCCACAGACCACGGCAACAGATTCCGGAAAACTTCACTCCAGCATCATCAGCCGGCCGTGTAAGCCTAAAACTCTTATTCAATAATATAAGGATTACTAGCAGTACCCGGCGTGTTTCACTACGCCATTTGGGCATGTGGTATCAATTTTTTTCTACAGATAAAAGAGGAAACAACAGGATCAAAAAAAAAAGTGTGCTAATCGGAATCAAGCTTTACACAATTTATCTCTAGGTTAATCTTCACGTTTTCTAAAAAAAAAGGTCTAGGTACAACTGTTAAGCAGCAGAGCCAAGCATAGGGAAAATCGATTGCGGTGCTCCATTTATATTTAAGATAAAAAAATCGGCTATGTAACGTCACTCATCTAATCTATTCTAAGTTGCATGGATATAATTGTTACATTTGGAATTCACATTAAGTGCATGCCCACAAGCAGACACGTATAAGTTCACACTTGCACATTCTGCGTGTGAACCTACAACATAAAAACCCAAATCTCAAATGAACATACACCCTGCAACTCTTTGCTGACCTTCCCTGAAACAGGGGTGACATTGGCAGAGTGAACCATTTTCTATTTATAGTTGGTCAGATGCATATTGACCTATACTAATCTAATCTAATCTAATCTAAGCTGCAAAGATATATATCATTTAAGATTTATACTAAATGCATTCCCACAAGCAGATATGTATAATTTCGCGCTAACACATGCCGCATGTGGACCTACAATATAAAAACCCAATCTCAAATGAACATAAGCCTTGCAACTCTTGCCGTCCTTCCCTGAAACAGGGGTGACATTGGCAAAGTGAACCAATTTTTATATTATGGGTGGTCAGCCGCATAACAACCTATAAGTCAAGGAACGAGAAAAGAATATAAAGAAAAGAATATAAACAATACATTAAATTTTATAATCATACAATTAAAGAACTAATCTATAAAATTCACTATACTCTTTGAGCAAAGTGAAGAAATAAATGTATTCCAAACAATCAGGAATATTTTTCAATGTAACCGCACTGTGAAACGTATGCAGTTGGGGAAAATGCTTCATACAATATGATGCACTTAAGTGTTTTTTCAACTATCTCCATGAAAGTGTTTAATTTATGTGGAATTTTTGACTCCCTGTCCTGTCTTTATCCCGGCCAAGTGAATTCACATTTTTTCCCCACATTTAAAATGTGCTCTATCCATTATTTCAATAAGTGAAAGTTTTAGGTAGTGCACACGGAACATTTTCTATTGACAACAAAATTGTAAGTCGCACGGCCGGGTTAGGTAAAAGGCAAACATTTTGTTTATCTTGGTTGCTTTGGACCATTGTCACATAGAAGAAAGACGTTTAACCGCCGAGAAAAAAACGATCTTTAAATTTGTGGTGAGTATATAATTTTACAGAAATGCGTTTTTTGAAAAAACAACTATATTATGTATATTTTAATTAAAAGTATGTTTCAATAAAAGGTTTTCATAATAATAATATATTTCAATATGGTCTTCTAGTTGTGACCTACGAACTTTTGTTTATCGTATTTTTTATAAGTGCGGGATATAAAAGCTTTCTTACATTTCTAAAATTCAACTTGGAATACTTGAATAACATTTTTTAATTTGGAACTTTTGTCTAGGCCAGGGGTCGGCAACCTTTTGAGTCGGAAGAGCCAAAAATTACAATTTACAAATTTCAAAGTTTTTCCTTGACTTATAGGTTGGTATGAGGCTGACCACCCATACTGTAAAAAATGGTTCACTTTGCCAATGTCACCCCTGTTTCAGGGAAGGTCGGCAAGAGTTGCAGGGCTTATGTTCATTGAAGATTGGGTTTTTATATTGTAGTTGGGGGGAGGGTGGGGGGTGAAAAGCGAGTACAAGTAGCGGAGAGATCGTTAATCGATTCAGAACGATTTAGTTTTTTTCGATCAGAAGTATAATTCTGTGTTTTTTTTATATTTGCGTATGAAGCTAAAGAGCCGTAACTTCACACCCAAAGAGCCGCATGTGGCTGGTGAGCCGCAGGTTGCTTACCCCTAACCAAACCGATATCGATCCACCATATTTGTAAAAAGTCCGGTCTATAGCTTAGTTGGTAGAGTAACTGCATTCCATGCCGAGATTTCGAGTTAGAATCCCACTGAAGTTGTCAGAAATTATTTCTCGTTTCAGTGTTTATTTCTAACCCAAAATAAAATACCGGCAAGGCTTACTCAGCCTTCATAAGAAATGAGTGTCAAGCCACTCAGGAGCTGAATAACATCCATTTCAAGTTGGCGTAAAGTAAAAGTTACTGGGTTGTTCATTTTAGATTTGGATTTTAAATTATGAGTAGGTACACATGCAGCATTTGTAAGCGTGAACTTACATGTGTCTACTTGTGAGCATGCATTTTATATGAATCTTTAATTTAAATGTATATTTGCAACTAAGATTATGTATTGTAGTTGAATATAATGGTCTTCTTCTATTGGGTGGTTTCAAAATTTACCGACCTCGTTGCTGAAATATTGAGAATTGAGAACCATTGTTTATTTGATCACCATCAAACTTCACACGATTCATTCTAAAAATATGTTACATGTTTCCTGAAAATTTCGTCAAAATCGGATGAGCGGTTTATGAGTATAGGGAACATACATACATACATACATACATACATACATACATACATACATACATACATACATACATACATACATACATACATACATACATACATACATACATACATACATACATACATACATACATACATACATACATACATACATACATACATACATACATACATACATACATACATACATACATACATACATACATACATACATACACACATCCTTCTTTATAGATTGCATTCCATGCCGAGATCTCGAGTTAGAATCCCACCGAAGTTGTCAGAAATTATTTCCCGTTTCAGTGTTTATTTTAAACCCAAAATAAAATACCGGCAAGGCTTACTCAGCCTTCATAAGAAATGAGTGTCAAGCCACTCAGGAGCTGAATAACATCCATTTCAAGTTAAGTAAAGTGGGTAAAGTTAAGTAAAATTTTCCCAACTTTTTTTTTTTCCCCATTTTTAGGTTAGGTTAGGTTTTTCCCGACTTTTGGGGAAAAAAAAAATTCCCCACTTTTGGGGAAATTTTCCCAACTTTTTTTTTTTCCCCCATTTTTAGGTTAGGTTAGGTTTTTCCCGACTTTTGGGGAAAAAAAATTTTCCCAACTTTTTTTTTTTTTCCCAGATTTGAAAGTGGGAACCATGCGCAGGGGGATAAGTGGGAACAATGCGCAGGGGGAAATTTCCCAACTTTTTTTTTTTCCCATTTTTAGGTTAGGTTAGGTTAGGTTTTTCCCGACTTTTGGGGAAAAAAAAATTTCCCCACTTTTGGGGAAATTTCCCAACTTTTTTTTTTTCCCATTTTTAGGTTAGGTTAGGTTAGGTTTTTCCCGACTTTTGGGGAAAAAATAATTTCCCCACTTTTGGGGAAATTTCCCAACTTTTTTATTTTGTTCCCATTTTTAGGTTAGGTTAGGTTAGGTTTTTCCCGACTTTTGGGGAAAAAATAATTTCCCCACTTTTGGGGAAATTTCCCAACTTTTTTTTTTTTTCCCCATTTTTAGGTTAGGTTAGGTTTTTCCCGACTTTTGGGGAAAAAAAATTTTCCCCACTTTTGGGGAAATTTTCCCAACTTTATTTTTTTTTCCCCATTTTTAGGTTAGGTTAGGTTTTTCCCGACTTTTGGGGAAAAAAAATTTTCCCAACTTTTTTTTTTTTTTCCCAGATTTGAAAGTGGGAACCTTGCGCAGGGGGATAAGTGGGAACAATGCGCAGGGGGAAATTTCCCAACTTTTTTTTTTTTCCCATTCTTAGGTTAGGTTAGGTTAGGTTAGGTTTTTCCCGACTTTTGGGGAAAAAAAAAATTCCCCACTTTTGGGGAAATTTCCCAACTTTTTTTTTTTTTCCCATTTTTAGGCGTAAAGTAAAAGTTACTGGGTTGTTCATTTTAGATTTGGATTTTAAATTATGAGTGGGTACACATGCAGCATTTGTAAGCGTGAACTTACATGTGTCTACTTGTGAGCATGCATTTTATATGAATCTTTAATGTAAATGTATATTTGCAACTAAGATTATGTATTGTAGTTGAATATAATGGTCTTCTTCTATTGGGTGGTTTCAAAATTTACCGACCTCGTTGCTGAAATATCGAGAATTGAGAACCACTGTTTATTTGATCACCATCAAACTTCACAGGATTCGTTCTAAGAATATGTTACATGTTTCCTGAAAATTTCGTCAAAATCGGATGAGCGGTTTATGAGTCTATAGGGGACATACATACATACATACATACATACATACATACATACATACATACATACATACATACATACATACATACATACATACACACATCCTTCTTTATAGATATAGATTTATTTGGTAAGCACTGTTTTTGTTAAGATCACACCTCAAGAACCCTCTGCGAGATTGATCGTCGCTGTAGAAAGATACAAATCTCAAGCAAGGCCCAGTTGCTGTAAGGATGGATGGACCTTTAGTGACCGATCTTTGTTTAAAAGTTACTTATATGAATTTTTGAAAGTATAAATGGTACATTTTATGTGTTCCACTAGGATCCGATCCCACGACCTTCCATTAACGTGTCCGAAGCGTTACCACCAGACTACGGACAGGTCAGGTCTTATTCTCTTTTATTTCTTGACTTATATCTTGGTATGAGGCTGACCACACTGTATTTTTTTTTTACTTACTTTGCAAATGTCACCCCCGTTTCTGGGAAGGACAGTAGGTACAATTTTCAGAGCTTATGTTCATGTGTATTTTAATTTTCAAGTTCAGAGAGGGCTCTTGAGATGTGATTCACATTTGTCGGGGTTATAGCTGCGGGGGCCAAGAGGGCTGATCTTTCTAGCGTGTTTCGAATGGAACAACGTTAGTTCGATCCCCGCTTGGGTCATTTGACTGTACCTTTGACCCTGGTTCAACAGATGTTATTAGGTAATTATTATTTAAGAATTAATTAATAATAAACAATAAATAATTATTAAATGATGATATTAATACCTGTTTCTGGCCAGGCAGAATAGGTTGGTGAATTGCATTCCTCTTCACAAATCTATTTTTTTTTAAATAAAAAATAAAAAATTAAATTAAAAGCAGCTCAAAAAAATCATCCTTATATTATTATCAAAATTAAACGTTTCCTTGGCTAGTTATTAATTTTAAATGTTATTTAAATCTTGTTTCCGGCCAAAAAAAAAGGTAAGTGAATCGCATTCTTTTTCACAAATTTATTTTTGAAAAAAAAACAGACACATTTTCATACGTTACCGATTCAATTGCGGTCTAAAGAAAAAATAAATGTAAATTGTCAATTCTGTATAAGGTCGCATAAAGTGCCTTGTGTACACACCCCTCTCTCCATACAATTTACATTCATCCCCCGCACACGCCCGACATGTAAACCCGCATATGTGTACAGATCTTTTACAAGCAAAATGCAAATATTAATTAAAATGTAGATACGCTTTATTGTTCGCCGACTGAATGGGATTTGAATTTTTTTACATTTATTTTGGTTTCGTATTGTGTGAGTGTTTTTTTTTTCATACGCGGTATGAGATGGTTTATTCAGATTTGAAATTTATTCGTTTTATAAATTTAAAATGTCATTTCGACGTAAGAAAAATAGCAAGATAGGTCTTGTTATTTTTACAACATGAACAAAAGATAAATTATTCAAAATCTTCATGGCGTAGTCGTTATTGCTTTGCATTTAGAGGGCTCTTGAAGTGTATATATCTAAAGTCTATTATATTCAAAGATATGTTAACATTAAAGATACATATCGACGGTTAAAAGACAATAGGACATAATTAACGAAAACTAAATTGTTCAGGAGAGCAGTTTAAAGTTTGAGATTGAAGAAAAATGGTAAAACTTTTTTATTTTTTATCAAATCGTTCAAATCGAAACAGGTCTTCTATAATCTATAATCTAAGTTGCAAGAATATATTCATTCAAAGCTCTCAGATGTATGCCCAAACAAACACGTGTAGTTCGGGCTTACAAATGCTGATTGTGTACTTACAAATAAAATCCAAACCTCAAATGAACATAAGCCCTGCAACTCTTGCCGACCTTCCCTGAAACAGGGGTGACATTGGCAAAGTGAACCATTTTTTACAGTATGGGTGGTCAGCCGCATACCAACCTATCAGTCAAGGAGGTCTAAAATAAATTTAAAAAATAATGACATTTCGCACGTTTAATAATAAAGAGCAATAACCCAAAAAACAACAATGTTGGGAAATCACGTTTGAAGTTCAGACAACCAGTACAACTTGTATGGGATGAAAAAGGCGGTCGATGTTTTATCTCGGTCATATTCGTAAAAAATTGAACGACTGTCGCATTCTACCTATTCTTCTCGCATTGTTCTTGCGTTTTATTACAAAATCTCGATTTTCCCAATTTTCGAGTTTTTTCTCTTTATTATTAAGCGGGCGATTTATTTAAACTCCTATTAATAATAAGTTTAACAATGTTTTACGTTTTTATAGTTTAAAATTTTTTGAGGAATTCAAAAACACTGTTTATTTTCACATGAATATATTTAAAAAGATTACAATCTTTAGAGTAAGTTACTAACGTTTTCGACCTAGAAGGTCATCCATATTCTACGTTTTTTTTTATGTCACAATCTTTTCGGTTACATCAAAACCATACTTCGAAAACACAGTTGTTTGCTTGGGCATAAATAACAAAAAGAAACATCGTAGAGCTATGGGAGTTAGCGCATAAGAAAGAACGGAAAATTTTAAATAGGATGGCATTCATAACTCATTTTTCACAAAAACGTTGCTTATTCCCTACTTCCTTTTAACCGTCAACATTAAGTGCATGCCTACAAACTAACACGTGTAAGTTTGCGCTTACAAATGCTGCGTGTGTACTTACAAATTAAAATCCAAACCTAAAATGAACATAAACTGCAACTCTTGCCGACTTTCCCAGAAACAGGGGTGGCATTCGCAAAGTGAACCATTTTTTACAGTATGCGTGGTAAACCTCATACCAATCTATAAGTCAAGGAATACAAACAATGAATTACATTTAAGTATATATAACAAACAAACACTTGACAATTAAACAGTAAAAATTAAAACCTTCAAAACATATTTTCTATAAATAAGTGAAAAATATTTTTTTTATAGCCTCAGCCTTAAACGCCAGCATTACAGATCAACCGCCATTTAAAAAAAAAAAAAAACATTAAATATATAACACAATTACATATTCGTTACAATATTTCTGCAACTCAAATTCAAGAACCAAACAAAAAAACACAATATATCCAACAGGGCTATTTTCTTCTATATAAAATGTCCACAATAAGCTTCCATACATAACCTTGTATATCTATTTGTCCAGGCTATATACGAACCTCGATTCCCAGACTTATTTACAGAAACCATAAAGAATAATCCAGAAGAAGTCCGGCGAGGGGGGAGTGGGTGAGAGAATCTGGGGGGGAGTAGGAGATATGTAAGAAACCGCAGGGGTTGATGGGAAGTCGTGTGAACGGGGGGAAGGAGGGGATAAGAAAGGGTTGGAATTGCACTGAGAGATGTATGTTTTTTCATTTTCGAAAAACATAAAAGAATGCTTCATTTTTTTTGTTATAATTGAAGACGCTATTAAGCTACACGCATAGTGCAACTTCTTGCCGCGTTTTTGCTAAAGGAGGTGTATGTGTCGAGTGTTACCTATTTATTTTTAAAGGTAAGGGTTTCCCAGCTCCCGAGGGGGCTGCTACTTATTTTTTGTGAACGCTGAGTAAACCATGCCGATATTTTTATTTTGGTTTTGGAAAATTTACCAATAAACAAATGCACGATCTAAATCTAAATCTTAATCTAAGCTGCAAGGATATGTATCATTTGAGATTCATATTAAATGCATTCCCACAAGCAGACACGCATAATTTTGCGCTCACACATGCCGCATGTGGGCCTACAATATAAAAACCCAATTCTCAAATGGACATAAGCCCTGCAACTCTTGCCGACCTTCCCTGAAACAGGGGTGACATTGGCAAAGTGAACAATTTTTTAGAGTATGGGTGGTCAGCCTTATACCAACCTAAACACGATAAACATTTATATAAACTAACCGTATTGAAAATATTCAAAAGATTTTTGTTAAATATTTAGAGAAACGACAATACATTGAACACACCGACTACAAATCTTCCATAGAATTTTTCAATATTAACACACTACAAGATAGAAGGACCTACTTTGATCAATTACTTTTGTACAAAATATGCAATAATACAATTGACTCCCCTGATTTATTATGTAACATATCTTTTCTTATACCAAACAGACGTACCCGCTCGCAAAATTTATTTCACCTACCCATTTGTCATACCAATTACCGATACCACTCAACTTTATTCAGAATACAGCGTGACTATAACCAAAATTTAAAAAATTTAGATATTTTCCATGACTCATTAACAACCTTTCGCAATAAATTGAGATATTTTTCAACTCTGTCCCCTAACTCCCTCAATCAAGCTCCTTCACTTACGTAATAATCCCTCCTTTTCCTCATTCCTTTCCACTTTACTTTTACTTTTAATTTCTTTTCTTACACCTTGTTTCTTTTTTTTTTCTTTTTTGTTGCTTGACAACTTGTGTCTTTTTTGCTTTTTGTTTTTTTGCTTTTTGTTTTGCTCTCCTTTTCTTTTTTATTTTCTTGTCTTCTCAATTTTCTATGATATGTCAATACAAGCTCAGCATACTGATCAAATTATTATTCTTTCTCTATAATTTTAAATAGAAGAAACAATTTTGGCTTATATTAATTTTAAGAACACCATTGTAATCTCTTTTATAAAGCTGTAGTTTTCTCAAATAAATAAATAAATAAATAAATATTTTCGTTGCTTTGATTCCTTGCAGAGTAGAAAAAGTATTTTTAGAAAATATGCTCTTTTCTGGTATGAAGAAATCATCTGATTTAATAAAAACCCATCGTTGTCCGTCCTCGCAACAGCCGTTTATTTGTTTAAAATAAAATAAATTTTTAATAATAATTTTATTAAAAACCTCTTGAACCACAAAAATAAATTGGTTTTATGCTCTTGGAGCCTTCACTGCAAAAGCACACTCATGAAACACTCGCACAAAATCTCATTGACCAATGCTATAAAGTCAAATTTCTGCTATTCAAACCGGTTTGCAAATGGTGTTAAATTTTTTCAGTCGAGTCGAAATACGAGTATACTTTATTCGTTGTCTACGCGCAAGCATCCCTTGCATTTTTACGACTTCATAAAACCATCGATTACATCTTGAGGGATTGCTAGTTAATATAACAAGGGTTGATTGAAGTGAGCAGTAAAATTGGCGGGAAAATAGTAAAAAAGAGCAAATTGCGCCTGATTACCGAGGCGGTCAACATTAAAGAGAACCCCAGTCCGCAGGGTGCCGTTCCACATCTCGCCTAGGACGCGGCTGGCTTTGTTTTACGACCCATCATTCCCTATTAAATGGATGGATAATGCGCTGGGGGTGTTATCCAGAAAACACATGAATGCATATAAAAGAAAAAAACGTGACCAAGATTTGTTGTTCGTACGTGACCAAAAAAATATTGTTTTAAAATAATTGTGACACAAAACACAGTGTTGTACTGTACTGTATCCTGCCTTCGTTCCATTAGGGGTGGCCGGTAACTCCGCAGATGCGCCTTCACTTTTTTCTATCTAAATTTTTTCGGTCTTACCATTCTTTTCTCAGCTTTCCCCTTCCACGCTTTTCTCTTGTACATTTTCTTTGTACATTTTCTTCGTTAGTCGTTCATCATCCATTCTTTCAAGATGTCCGAACCATCTATAAACTATAATCTATAATCTAAGTTGCAAGGATATATTCATTTAAAGCTCTCAGATGTATGCCCACAAACCAACAAGTGTAGTTCGCGCTTACAAATGCTGAATGTGTACTTACAAATAAAATCCAAACCTCAAATGAACATAAGCCCCACAACTTTTGCCGACCTTCCCTGAAACAGGGGTGACATTGGCAAAGTGAACCATTTTTTACAGTATGGGTGGTCAGCCTCATACCAACCTATAAGTCAAGGAATTCGTACTTTTTCTACTTTCATTCTCATATTCTCTTTTATACACTTTTTCATTACCCAATCATTACGTACTCTATCATTCAGTGTCTTTCCAGCCATGGCTCTCAATGGCATATATTTTACATCCATTCTTTTGTTGCAGGGTTCATGGTTATTTGAGGCTTAGATTTTGATTTGCAAGTACATATTCAGCATTTGTAAGCGTCAACTTACACGTGTCTGTTTGTGGGCATGCATTTGATATGAGTTTTGAATGCTCATATATCAGTACAACTTAGATTATAGGTTCTTTCAGTTTGTTGGAAAAAATGCATACTTAAAACATTTACATATCATTGAAAAAATGAGCTTTTAAATATTCTGTGACAGAATATTAGATTCAAAACACCAAAATATACCTATTTGTAAGGCAGAAGTAAAAAAAAAAAAACGCAACTAAGCTACACATATAGTGTAACTTCTTGCCGCGTTATCCCCGAAGGGGTCGCATGTGGCGAGTTGAACCTATTTATTTTTACAGGTAAGAGGGCCGACCTTACGCCAACCACTTCAATTGAAGTGGTGTTTTCCCAGCTCCCGAGAGAGCTGGTACTCATTTCACTTCTACAAGATGTCATAATGGAGACTAAAAACATGTCAAAAGAGTTTGGTGAAATGTGCAGAGTGTGGAACAACCACCTTTTGTATAAGGTTAAATGGGGTGCGGTCACATCTGAAGCCTTCAAAGCAAGAAAGGGACTCAAACAAGGAGGCATATCCTCACCAATCCTCTTTAATATATACATCGACGCACTGCACGAAAGACTGAAGAGTACTCGAGTTGGCTGCTATCTTGGTGGCCAGTTAATAAACTCTATATCATACGCTGACGACATGGTGGTGATGGCCCCGTCTTTAGCAGGATTACGCAGACTAATAGTGATGTGTGAGGACTTTGCAAAGGAAAAGGATTTGTGCTATAATGAAGAAAAGTGCAAATTAATGGTATTCAGGCCCAAACACTGGCACTTAACTGTACCCCCATTGTGCATTAATGGCAGAAGTATTAAGAGGGTCCAAGAATTTACATACTTGGGTCATGTCCTTAACGAAAACTTGGTAGATGATAATGATATAAAACGACAACTTCGTTCGCACTGCAGAAAGGCTAACATGCTGGCACGTCGGTTTGCACAGTGCTCAGCCAAAGTGAAGAACAGACTTTTCCTCGTTCTATGCACGCAGCAGTACACCAGTGAGCTGTGGTGCAATTACAAGGCACAACACATGAATGAGATGAGGGTATGTTATAACATGGGCTACAGAGCATTGCTGCGACTGCGGAAGAGCTGCAGTGCGAGTGAGATGTTTGCGGCGGCTCATCTACCCTCGTGGAGTGGGTTATTGCGAACTCGAATGGCTGGGTTCAGAGGGAGAATTGAAAATAGCCACAACTCTCTGATCGCAGCAACCAGAAGTCTGAAATGGGAGTTGGGCATATGGCAGCATTGGGCAAGGAGTCTAAGGCTTACTCAGCCATCACGTTCTCTAGTGTAATATTTTCTGAGGTTGCCTACTTCCATTCATTTCTTTTACGTGCATCAGTATACATGCATTTTATTTTTATTTTTTTTCTCTTTCTTCTATCTGTTATTGCTTTCATGTTTTTTTTTTTTTTTTTTTTTTAACATGCTTACTTTTTATATTTTTTGCTTTCTGGTTTCTTTGTATTTTTGTTAGTTTTTTCATGTACCTATGCCTTATTTTTTATATTTTCTCAGATTTATTTTCCTTTCTCTGTTTCATAATTATTTTATTTTTTCTTTTGTTATTTCTTTATCTCCTCTGTAATAACCTGAAAATTGAATATGGCTAGTCACGTATTGCACTACTCGCGTGACTAGGCCGGAATAAAGCTTTATTATTATTATTATTATTATTTCTTGTGAAGGCTGAGTAAACCTTGCCGGCAAATTTATTTTGGGGTTTGAAATAAACACCGAAACGGGAAATCATTTCTGACACACCTCGCGCTCGGTGGGATTCGAACCCGAGCTCACGGCATGGAATGCAAGCACTCTACCAACTGAGCTATCGACCGGTGGAACGGTGAAAACAAAAATAAATAAAAATTTGGAACATTCAATCATAATTGCCCCTTATAATTGAAATTATTTTGTCAGGAGTGAGGAAAATTTAAATAACTATGACTGTAACTCTGTCACCATTCTACTAGAGGTCGTCAGATCCTCTGCATATTTGCGTCCATTTCAATTCATTCATATACATCACCTATTTCAGACATATCCTTTATTTACATTCGCTTTGTATATCCCATTGTTTTAAAATTTCACCAATATGATCCCACCATAATTTTTGGTCTTTTTTTTCTCTTTTCCATTTCACAATTCCTCTGTATATACACTTTGCAAGTCTCTCATCATCCATTCTTTCTACATGTTTAAACCATCTCATTACATTATTTTGTCCCTGCCTAAAATTTTCATAGAGCCACAAACAGAAAATCGAAAAAGCGTCAAATTATTGTAAATTGAATATGAAAAAAATACTCGTGAAAATCTGAAACATATTTAATTAAAAATTTATGTTTCTAAAGTATTTCATAATTATTCTACAACACTCGATTTTAAATGAATACCTACTATTGGAAATTTGTAAGCTCGTCATTTTTTGCATTTGCAAAATTAATTAATTGAAAGTATCGTTCTGCAGCTATGCCGTTATTAACAAATGTTATTGATATTTTTTAGGGTTTGGTATGTTAAATGTTATTGAAATCGACGATTAAAAAATACGTATTTGAATAGTTTCAGTAATGAAAATCTATGTGCCTGTTGATTTTTATTTGTACAATACTGTTACTGTAAATAACTGAACCCGTTTTTGGAATATTTAAAATAAAAGTTTTGTATTTGGAATTTTGTCTTATTAGGTTGGTATGAGGCTGGAAGGTAATAATGCCTGCGCTGGAAGGCTCATCACCACGGTCATTCTTATCTAACGAATTTTGGTAATATTTGTACAGATATGAAGGCTAATCAGCTGTTCACTTGCAGTCATCTTGGGTTGACAGGTCTTCATACAAATGCATCATTTGTTTGTCAAAGCGTGGGCTCATCTAATCTAATCTAATCTAATCTAAGCTGCAAGGATATATACCATAAAAGATTTATATCAAATGCATTCCCACAAGCAGACATGTATAATTTCGCGCTAACACATGCCGCATGTGGACCTACATTATAAGAACCCATCTCAAATGAACATAAGCCCTGCAACTCTTGCCGTCCTTCCCTGAGACAGGGGTGACATTGGCAAAGTGAACCATTTTTTCACAGTATGGGTGGTAAGCCGCATACCAACCTATAAGTCAAGGAACATACATGACAAATTACATTTTTAAAATCACTAAATTATAATACATATGTATGGACATCAAAAACTAACAGAAAACAAATTTTAATTTAAGCTCAACGGCCTCAATTTTTATTTAGCTCAACGGACGACTAAAAGGTCTAAGAATAGCACCGTTTGATTATAAGTGACAAAACATTTTGACTTGGTGGCTCGTGTCGAATTCTTCAATCAATACCACTCTATTACACTATTTTTTTGGTAGGTCTATAATCTATAATCTAAGCTGTAGGTCATGACAATTTTTTTTTTTCTTAGTCTCTCGCGGCAAAGTCTTGCACTTTACCACCGAGATCCCATCGTGAGTTACAAGAGCCCCGATACAGCGTGGAGCAGGGTTGCCCCTCCGTCTTTTATAGGGACACGGGTTGGCCGTTTGTTCCGGAGGTTTACGACATGAGGCTGTCCGTATCTATGCGGAGCTAGGAGCAAAGGACGCCGGGACGGTGGAGAGCAAGGTTTGGCCAATTTTCAGTGTGAATTATTATACGAATCTGAGCTACACATTTAGTGTTACTTCTTGCTGCGTTCTCACCGAAAGATTCGCATTTAGCGCGTGGATCTATGTATTTTAATATGTAAAGGGGCCAACTTTAAGCCTTACATAAACAGGGGAAAAAAATATATGGTGATGGCCAAGAGGCCAAATCCGTTAAAATTTACTGCATGTTTTATCAACAAATAAAAACATGCACATCATGTACACTTTTTTTTTAATGGAGTGTCCGCTGAAACATTTTATAAAATGTTTTATTTTTACATTAAAAATGTAATTTGTCATGTATGTTCCTTGACTTATAGGTTGGTATGCGGCTGACCACCCATACTGTGAAAAAAATGGTTCACTTTGCCAATGTCACCCCTGTCTCAGGGAAGGACGGCAAGAGTTGCAGGGCTTATGTTCATTTGAGATGGGTTCTTATAATGTAGGTCCACATGCGGCATGTGTTAGCGCGAAATTATACATGTCTGCTTGTGGGAATGCACTTAATATAAATCTTAAATGATATATATCCTTGCAGCTTAGATAAGATTAGATTAGATTAGATTATTAATAATTGAAAATGAACCCTCAATGTGAATAGTGAATACACACACCATTCAACTTTTACGTACTTGATCATTATACGATCTCCGATATGCCTTGCGATTTTAGGTTCTCTTACCTATACTTTAAACCGTCAATAAAATTTAGCACGGTAATTATTTATATATATTTTCAGGCACTTAATTTTTTGTCTCTCTTTTCCGAGACAAAATGATATCATTTTTAATATTTCCCGTACGAATTTATCAACAATGACAATCAACTAAATTCGAGAAAAAACTGAATTCTTCCTCGCTTGAAGTGAACTAAACTCTACCCCCATAATATGGAAGTACGTGCCCCTGGACCTGCTGCCCCTCTGCTCCTCCACAAAGATGAGTCTTTAGTGCTCCTGTGGCGAGCGGGATAATCCATTTGTTACAGCAGAACCTCTCTGAAGCAGCTGCATCTGGTAGCGTCGATATGCCGCCCACACAAATATTGATAACTTAGCTGGCTCGTGCGGGAATGCATGCTGCAGGGCATTTTGCTACAGTAGCAGATACCAGTGTTTATAAATGAAGTGGAGAAAATGTTAACCCAAGGAATATAATCAATCGCTTTATAATTGAGCAAGACTCATATCCGGGATAAAAGATTTTAAATTATTGAAAATAAAATGATTTTTTTCTAAAACTAGTTTCTAGTTTTATTTTCACAATCATATTTTAAACCTCGAGCACTTTCAACCTTTAATACTTCAATACTCTAAAACCCTACAAAATCTAATTTCAAATTATGATTACGGTCGTTAGACATTTTATAGAATGGAAAAAACGGAATACTGAAGGTGGACTGATCAGATTGAGAAGATTGTAAAAGAATGGGATATACAAAGTGAGTGTAAAAGAAGAAAATGCATGAAAAAGGTGATGGATATGAAGGAATTGAAAGATGTATGTCAGGATAGGTAAAAATGGAGGCAACTCTGCAGAGGCTCTGGCCACCCCTGGCGGAATGGCGACAGAGTTACAGTTACAGTACAGTGCAAAAGAGAAGATTGATTTTTTCTACGTTTCGTCGGGGTCATATCTATATCATTTTAAGATATAAAAAATTACTCACATTACTCCATTGTTAAGAAAACTGCATAAGCTTCGTTTTCAGGAGAGTGTGGTCTACTGTGTTTGTCTGATGGTTTAAAAAGCTGTACATGGGGCGGCTCTTCAATATTTGTTTGACATTTTCTCTCTCGTTGAGATATATTCGAGGCGCCAAATGCGTGTTTTTGTTCTATATATACCTAATTAGTTTTTGTTTTATAAAATTTAGTAGAAAAAAAATGCTTGATATATTCAAGCCAGGATTGAATTTTTTTTAACTGTCTTCTCCACACGACAAACCGATCAAGTAAAGGCATCAGCAGGTACCTTGATGCTTGGAGCGAGAACTCCAAAAGAGAGAATTACAAAACGGTGATTGCTTCCACAAGGATACGGAATGACATGAAGAAGAAATGGAAGCTCCACTCACCGATGACGGTCAGGTTGACCTTGCTGTTCCTGGTCTGCGCCACCTTGAAGTCCACCCTGCAGCGGTACACCCCGCTGTCTCCCTCCCGCGCCCTGTCCACGCCCAGCTGGGCGGGCCGCCTCTCCGGCATAAAGTAGGCGCGGTTGGCAAACACCCCCTCGTCCGACCAGCGCTCTGCTATAGCGAAGTCGCGCTCTCTAGCGTCAACGCTGCAAACGACAAAACATCAAGGTCACAATCAAACTAGTCAGTGTTCTATTTGGGCATGTGGAATCCATTTAATTCCACACCTAAAAAAGGCAGCCTCAATGAAGCAACAGGATCACAAAAATTTTATAATCCAATCGGAATCAAATTCACACAATTCTTTTCTAGGCTAATCTTTACATTTTCTGTAAAATTGGTCTAAAAGGGATGAACGGTAGGCATAGAAAGCATCAATTGCGGTTCTTCTATTTATATTTAAAATTAACTTACACCCTGCAACTTCTGCCAATCTTCCCTGAAACAGAAATGATTTTGGAAAAGTTTTTCAGTGTGGATTTCAAGCCTCATGCCAACCCATAATTTGAGGAATTTCGAATTTGAGAATTTGGTAATTATTAAAAAATCTGTAATCTTAAATTCAAGTCAAGACTCGATTAAGGGATATTAGACACAAGACACAACAATTATGTATTTACCATAATATTGTCACTCAAAACATTAAAGATAAGGGTACAAACAGTGTATACATTGTATATTTCTTGATTAATAGATTGGTATGAGGCTGATCCCCCATGCTGTTAATATGGTTCACTCTCGCCAATGCCACTCCGGTTTCAAGGAAAAGCGGCAGTAGTGTCAAAGTTTATGTTCATGTCTATAATCTCTTTAGTCTAAATCGTAAAGATATGATTATTTAAAATTCATATTGAAAAAAATTGATTCCTTTAGCCAATGTCACCCCTGTTTCAGGGAAGGACGGCAAGAGTTGCAAGGCTTATGTTCATTCGAGATTGGGTTTTTATATTGTAGGTCCACATGCGGCATGTGCGCGAAATTATACATATCTGCTTGTGGGAATGCATTTAATATAAATCTTAAATGAAATATATCTTTGCAGCTTAGATTAGATTAGATTAGATATTAAATGCATGCCTCATTTCAACCTATAAGTCAAAGAATGTGAGATTTGGTTTAAATTTTATGTACACAGCATGTGTCAGCGTGAACTTATACGTGCCTGTTTGTGGTCATGAAACATGAGCCTTAAATGTCAATATATCTTTGCAACTTAGATTTTATAGTATAGATGTATCATCTCAAAATATTTGTCAAAGCCAAAGAAGATCTCAGAACGACTCCATTTTCAATTATCAAAAGAAATATTCGATACAGAACATACGGGTATAAATTTCACCCAATAAATCGCGCCCATTCAGCGGAATGCATTTTCTGTTTCGCTATACGTAATATTATTTGTCAATAGTCGCTACAAGCCGGGTCACATCTTGGGAATAAGTGGTCCAAGAGAATCTCCTTGACGTTTATTTATGTCTCGAACTTTCTAGATTTTTCAATACACACAAAGTTCGGGGGTGGAAGGGGTGCAAGAGGAAATGCAGAAGTGGAAGAAGGGGAGGAGGAATTTGGAAGCCAGCTATGTGACTCAAAGCTTGGAGCTCATAGGCACATACCATATATTATATTTTGTATTGGCTTGTATCAAATATGTATTGAGAAATGATATTGTGAGATTGGGTAACATCGTCTTAAAAGATATAATACAAAACAAGTTTTTCTGTTCTTAAAATTGTGAGGTAGTAAAATACATATAAAATCTAAGTTGCAAAGATAAACTGATTTTGAATGCACGCCCCGAAGCAGACACGTGTAAGTAAGCGCTTACACATACAAAATAAACCAAACCTCACATCAATATGAATCTTGCAACCCTGCTGCATTTTAATGAAGCTGGGGTGCCATTGACAAAAAAATACCAAGTGAATACAGCATCTAATCTAATTGAATCTAAGTTGCAAAGATATGTAACATTGGAGATTCAGATTAAATGCATTCTCACAAGCAGACAAGTACAAGTTCGCGCTTGCGCATACCGCATGTGAACCTACAATATAGAAACCAAGTCTCAAACGGACACCCTGCAACTCTTGCCGACCCTCCCTGAAACAGGGGTGACATTGGAAAAGTGAAACATTTTCTAGAGCATGGGTGGTCAGCATTATACCAACCTATTACTCAAAGAACAATTGAAATAAAAATCACTTTCAAAAACATACTGAAATCTTTTTCTCAAGTTTTTAAAAGCATTTACTTGATTGAAAGAAAATTGGCGTCTGTAATCTTTCTTTAAAGTTTGCGCAACGCAAAAAAAACGCAACTAAGCTACACATATATTGTTACTTCTTGCCTGGTTATCCCCAAAGAAATCGCGTGTGGCGTTTCGGGACCTATTTATACTATAGACTATAGCAAGTAAAATAATAAAAACAGAACTAAGGATGCGTTTTTTCAACATTGTTTACAAAATTTTAAGCTACATAAAAATGCACTCGATTCTCATAATTTAATCCTTTTGTATTTAGTATAAAGTCTCCTAGCTATTTGTTGAAACAACGCACCCTCAAATAATACAAATACATCCATCATCCCTCCACACTATAAACACATCCTCCTCACATAGTTGTTCCCGCCATCTCACCATTGATTACTCACCTTATTTTCGTGTGAACGAAAAAAATAAAAATAACGTGTTTTGATATTATTTCCAACCAAAGAAATGGCTCCTCTCTCTTGTGATTTATTATTTTTTCGCTTTCTCCTGGAAGCGTCAAACAATAGACACTTATCTGGGTGTGTTTGCTTTATCCGAGAAAGCCTTCGGGTTTCGAGAACAAAATATTTTGCAGTGATCTGAAAATCCTCTATCGATCGAGCGAGAAATGTGTGGTGAAGGAAGAGAAAACGACGGGTGTGTTGAAGTGGGAAGGTGTGTGAAATGTTCGATGACTTGCTGAATAAACAACTTAAGAAAATTTGAGAGAAATTTTGTCAATAGCAGTTGATGTAAAAGGTCAGGGTTGTCGTATAGAATAAAAAAGAAAAGAATAACATGACGAAGAATAACAAAGTTTAACTATGCAGGAGAGTTGCTTTCCGGGATCTGTTGCCGTGATCTTTAGGAGCTGGAGCTTCCGGACGTTTTGCCTATGGCGTGCCCATGTCTTCCTTGTACCAGAGCACCAGCAGGATGGCGTCTCCCAGCTCCAAGGTGGTGCCGTCACGGGGAAGGTAGTTACCTGTAGATGGGCGTGCCCATGTCCTCCTTGTACCAGAGCACCAGCAGGATGGCGTCTCCCAGCTCCGAGGTGGTGACGTCACAGGGAAGGTAGTTACCTGTAGATGGGCGTGCCCATGTCCTCCTTGTACCAGAGCACCAGCAGGACGGCGTCTCCCAGCTCCGAGGGGGTGATGTCACAGGGAAGGTAGTTACCTGTTGATGGGCGTGCCCATGTCCTCCTTGTACCAGAGCACCAGCAGGACGGCGTCTCCCAGCTCCGAGATGGTGATGTCACAGGGAAGGTAGTTACCTGTAGATGGGCGTGCCCATATCCTCCTTGTACCAGAGCACCAGCAGGACGGCGTCTCCCAGCTCCGAGATGGTGATGTCACAGGGAAGGGAGTTACCTGTAGATGGGCGTGCCCATATCCTCCTTGTACCAGAGCACCAGCAGGACGGCGTCTCCCAGCTCCGAGATGGTGATGTCACAGGGAAGGGAGTTACCTGTAGATGGGCGTGCCCATATCCTCCTTGTACCAGAGCACCAGCAGGACGGCGTCTCCCAGCTCCGAGATGGTGATGTCACAGGGAAGGGAGTTACCTGTAGATGGGCGTGCCCATATCCTCTTTGTACCAGAGCACCAGCAGGACGGCGTTTCCCAGCTCCGAGGTGGTGATGTCACAGGGAAGGTAGTTACCTGTAGATGGGCGTGCCCATATCCTCCTTGTACCAGAGCACCAGCAGGACGGCGTCTCCCAGCTCCGAGGTGGTGATGTCACAGGGAAGGTAGGCGGGCTCCCCGGCCACTGCGGTCACATGCGTCACAGGCACTGAAACATGAGAGAACAGGCGTGTTTTAAAGATGAATGTACGGGCTTGTTAAGAGGGTTACAAAATCAATGCGTTTAAAAGGTTCACAATTTGTGAATGTGAAACAGTATTAATCGAGATGTTTGAAATATTGTAAAAACCCCCGATCTTTTAGAAAGAAGACCGGCCGTTGTAGGTATTGTAGTATAAATCTTGTATCTGTACCAAAACTTTTGATCTGAAGATGCTGGGTTGAAGATAAAAAATAAAATCAACCGTATGCATATTGGCCTAAAAGCTGGCAGGTACTCCTGCAAGTACGTATCTATCGCATCTATCGTATTCTTCTTTCGCATCTGCATTAATAGTCTGAAATTCTTTTTCATATATTATATATTTTTAATAATCTAATTTACAGTCAAATGTAAATAACAAAATATTTCCCTGGCTTATAGATTGGGATGAGGCTGGTTTTCCGTGCTGTGAACTTGGTTCACTTTGGCCAATACCACCCCAGTTTTAGGGAAACGCATCAATAGTTACAGGGTTTATGTGCATTTGAGGTTTGGGTCTTATTTTTTTAGCATATTACGTTAGCGCAAACTTAGACGTGTTCACTTGTGGGCATGCATTACACTAAAATACTACCAACTAGTGAGACCTTCTAACTTAAAGGTTCTCTGCAAGCTCAAGTTAAAGTTCAAGAGCGCCAAATTAAAGAAAAACATGGCCTATTTGTTGTTAGGGTACATCTAATCTAATCTAATCTAATCTAAGTTGCAAAGATATGTTACATTGGAGATTCACATTACATGCATTCTCACAACCAGACACGTACAAGTTCGCGCTTGCACATGCCTCATGTGAACCTACAACATAAAAACCAAATCTCAAATGGACATACACCCTGCAACTCTTGCCGTCCTTCCCTGAGACAGGGGTGACATTGGCAAAGTGAACCATTTTTACAGCATGGGTGGTCAGCCGCATACCAACCTATAAGTCAAGGTACATGACCCTAAAATTATGTTTCTTAACAAGAAAAACTATCAATAAAGTACAATAGTGATTTATTCAGACGATGCAAAAAGGCTCGTTAATATTTCACAGGCTGTTCTCTGCTTAAGGTCGTTCGCTTACCCTAAAAGGTATTTTTTGTCAACAGGATCGCTTTCCTCTCTTAAGAGTGATAAATTTGTAATGAACCTCTTGAGACAAAGGAGATCGCTCCAGGGAAAGACCGGAACGCAAAAAAATAATGTAAAACAGACCTTAAAGTAGAAAGTATATGAAAATGTACATTGTATTTTTTGGGGTTCAAAATTATTTTTATGATAATGTTTTCTTCTTAACTATTTTACTCATTCAGGTCATTTAAGTCCTGTTGCACCAAACTTCAATCATACAAAATCAAAATTAAGTGTAATTTCTCCCATTTAATCAAAAATTTGGTTGCATAAACGTAAGTCAGCTGATGTACATCTTCATCCGGTTCAAATCATATTACAACCCACTTCCGAGAAATATTTAACCGAGGTCCTTACCAGAATTAAGCAATCAAATTTGATTTGTCAATCAAATATTGATTGGAGGTTGATTCAAAAGGCCCTTAATCTGTGATTCACAAATTAATTTGGGCTCATGGACCCTTACTCACACAAGTACTGGAGAGACAAATTGAAGCGTTCGAGATGTCTCTCTATCGAAACATGATTCGGATCTCTTGGCGTGATCGAGTCGCCAATGAAGAAATTCTCCGATGTATGCGCACCCCAAAGTAACTTCTGCCAACCATTAAGCAGAGAAAGCTGATGTGCTTCGGTCACATTTTAAGAAATGAGAAATACCACCTTCTCCATCTTATCATACAGGGTTAGATTGAGGAGAAAAAAACTCAGGGACGTCGAAGGACATCGTGGCTGAAAAACCTTTGGCCTTTTTTTCAAAGGATTAATTTAAAAAATCCATTGCATTATCAAATTATTCTCTTTTGAGGGTTGAAAATTCATGTAACTTTAACTAAAACTGATCAACGGTCCATCGAGTTTCAAAGCAACCGAGTCTCACTTGAGTAACTGGCGCTTTCTATAGCGTCACCCCTGCTTCAAGGAAGGTCGGCAAGACTTGCAGCTATGTTGATTTGAGATTGGGTATTTTATGTTGAAAGTTCACATGTGACATGTGTAAGCGCGAACTTATACGGTTCTGCTAATGCTTATAAAAATAATTTACTCATACAAAAACACTTGTTAGCATTACATTTGTACACATATAAGTTATTTAACTTAATAAGGAAATAATAATGCATATGCCTGAACTAAGAAACCCTGTATCTCAGGCGTGGAGAGCTTATGAACAATATATACTTAAATAAAGAATCTGCTAATGCATTTGATATGAATCTTCAATGTCTACATAAATTATTCCTTTATTTACTTTCACGTATACAGTGTTAAAGCCCTAATTCTACTGGTACACACACAGGATGGGGGCTAATTTACTCAAATTAAAATACTAAGTACATATTTACACACGCAAAAGTAACTGTTACACGGAGAGAAAAAAATGGTATCCTCTTCGGAGGTGATAAATACATCCCTTCCTGAATAATGAGTAATTTAATGAAATACCGCTCCCGCACGGGGTTGTTTACAAGGCCTGAAGCCCATCCCTAGCGCCCACCCCAGGACGTACGGGAATTTTAATGCAGCCTCTTGCTAATGCGTACAAGCGTAGGGATGGGAACAATCGAAAGTAACTTTTTTTTGTAATAAAACCTGAGAGAAAATTACAATGGTTAACTTTCTAATAAGTATTTTTGTTGATTATTTTTTATTATTTGTATTTCTTGACTTATAGGTTGGTATGAGGCTGACCACCCATACTATAAAAAATGTTTCACTTTGCTAATGTCACCCCTATTTCAGGTTGGCAAAAGTCGCAGGGATTATGCTCTTTTTAAGGTTTGGATTTTCATTTGTAATTACGCATGCAACATTTGTAAACGAGACATACACGTGTCTGTTTGGGGGCATGCAATTGATATGAGGTTTGAATGTAATGTATCTTTGCAACTTAGATTATGGATTAAAGTACACGGGTTTATTTAAATTATATAAAAGGCACTGCACGCAAACACAACTAAGCTGTTCATATAGTGCGTCAGATAAACAAATAAGATAAGGAAAAGGTGAAGAAATTGAGACGGCCAATTCCCCCCGGGTATCCAAAATAAGAAAAAATTAACTAGTTACTGTACCTTTTTTGAATCATTAAACAGTTTTTGAGCTTTACGCAAAATTGTCCCGAAGGAAACGTATACTGCGAGTGGAACATATCATTTTTTACAAGTAAGGGGGCCAGCTTTAAGCGAACCGCTTCACTCGAACAGAGGGCTAGAGAGCTAGTAAGGCTGAACAAACCATGCTGGTATTTAAATTTTGGGTTTGAAATAAACAAAAAAACGGTAAATTTTTCTGACACCCTCGAAAGGGATCGAAAGCTAGCCCTCTAGAATAAAACGGAAGCATTCTACCAACTGAGATATCAACCGTGAATAATATATAATCTAAGTTGCAAAGATATATTATTTTTACAGATCAACCGCCAACATTACAGATCAGCCGCCATTATTTACGATCTCTACATTCTTTGATATCATCCTGAGATGAGATACACAAAAAGTATAAGATACGTGGAGTAATTGATACACAATAAGTATTAGATACACCAAAGGTATTAAATTCACCAAAGTATCAGATACATGGAATACTAGATACGCCGTAAGTATTAGATACACCAAAAGTATTAGATACTGAGTATCAGATTCGACTCAAGGCTAATTATTATTTACTTAGAGTTGAGGGTTTATTCAAATGTGCTGACCGCTAGAGATTAGTTTTTGGGTAGTTTCTGAATGCGACCTTTTTCTTTGACCTGCTTTTTACGACGCACAACCCTAAAAGCAAAACCGGCACTCAATAGGGGCTTGCTTAGTTTCATGCTCTTGAATGAAACACTAAAAATAATGAATTCATGAGTAGGTACGCTAAAAAACATATTTGAGGAAAAAAAAAAACAAGTAGGTACCTAACATTGGGGGCACCAAGCCCCTGTTTCGAGCCGCAGCACCCAAAGATATGGTCATACTCGTGAAATATTTTTAAGGGACTTAGGGCCGTTCTTTGATCAATAGATTGGTATGAGACTGACCTCACATGATGTAAAAACCTGGTTTATTTCTATCAATGCGACCCCGGTTACAAGGAAAGGCGTAAGGAGTTGCAAGGATTATGCTCATGTGAGGTTTGATATATTTTGAATACAAACATGCAGCATGTGTAAGCGTAAACTTACATGTATCTGCATATGGACATGCATTAAATATGAGCCTTTTAATGTTTGCAACTGAGATTATAGATCATAGGACCGTATTAATGTACATATGCTTGACATTGATCTTTCAGGCTTTGACCGTGGTCCAAAGTATATACCATATATATCGCACGCTTAATAATAAAGAGCAATAACTAAAAAAATATGAATGCTGGGAAATCACGTTTGAAGTTCAGACAACCAGTACAACTTGTATGAAATGAAAAAGGTGACCGATGTTTTATCTCGGTCATATTCGTCCAAATTGAACGGCTGTCGCATTCTACCTATTCTTCTCGCATTGTTCTTGCGTTTTATTGCAAAATCTCGATTTTCCCAATTTTTGAGTTATTGCTCTTTATTATTAAGCGTGCGATATCTTCTTTTTCTTTCTTTGCTTACGTTTTGTTACTACTGCGAGTAACTTCATCGGACCTCTGGTACCTTATTCCACGTTTTAAAGTTATATACATTTAAAAAAACGAACAACAAAAAATATTCTCTCGTTCTAAAAATATAAACAAATTTACACGACTCTAAGATGAAATCTAATTGAATTGTACGTGAAAATTGTGAATAAAGTTTTATGTGAGAATTTCCAGTTGCCCTTAAAACACGGAGCTGAGATTCTCGAGAATGTTTTTCTTAAATGCGCCATCTGACAAATGCAATCTGAAGCAAGAAACGGTGTCGTGACATTCCGCTGCCTTAGTTCTTGTTTGCCGTATACGCCATCGAGAGAATTTTTTACATGAGCAATGTTTGCATGTGTACTGGACCAATGTGTCTTATGAAAACAAGAAATTTATTTTAAAAAATATTTAAAACAACTCTACTTTGCTGGTTTTTGAAATTGTATAACTATGTTGTTTATCCCATATATTACATGTATAACTGTTCTCTCTCAAAAAAACTCTCACATTTTCGAGTTTTACGGTTTTTCTTAGCTCAGATTGAGTAGAATTTGATTCTTAAGACAACTGCATGAAAAAATCATATTTGACAAGATTGGCGTATACGGCAAACAAGAAATGGGGGAGCGATTTTTCGCATGTAAGGCATGTGCATATGTATGTGCATTTATTTCGCGTACATATTATGTAAAGTAGAGAATGCAAGGGTGTGTGTGTGTATTTGTACACTATTTCAATTTTGTGTTATACAGATTTTTACGCAACTAAGCTACACATGCTTGCTTGTGGGCATGCATTAAATATGAGCCTTGAAAATGCAACTAAGCAACACATATAGAGCAACTTTTTGCTTGTGGCGAGTGGAACCTTTTTATTTTTAATGGACCGGCCTCAAACCAACCACAGGTGGGGGTTTCACAGATCCCAGGGGGGCTGGTTCTCATTTTTTGTGAAGGCTGAGTACATCTTGACGGTATTTATTTTGGGTTTAAAATAGCCACCGAAACGGGAAATCATTTTTGATACCCTCGGTGGGATTCGAACCCGAGCTCACGGCATGGAATGCAAGCATTCTACCAACGGACTTTTATGAGCTTGGTCATTGCTGCAAAGCGCCAATTTTTAAGAAAGACCCATTCGCTGTAAGGATGGATGGACTTTAGGTGACCGGACTTTGGTAAAGGTCTATGAATTTTTCAACCCAGCGAAGAGCAAATTCGAAAATATAAATGGTATATTTATTGTGCTCCACCGGGATTCGAACCCACAACCTTTCATTGACGAACCCGAAGTGTTACCTTAGGACTACGGATCGGTCATTACAATATATCGTTTTTCACTCTTTTTTTAGTCAAAATAAATGACCATAACAATTTTTTTTATATTTACTTAAGGAAAATAGACAAAAAATGTTGTTTATGTCAATATTGTTGGGTAATTTGAAGACAAGGCACGTAGCCCATAAACTATTACGTTGTTATGTCTATGCCGGCCACCCCTAGCGCATAAAGTGTCGGAGTAACGGTTATGAAACACCAATAAGGCTTCTCGCGTACAATATTACGGCGCTCCTTAATTCTCCTCTCCAGCATCCGAATTTCATCTCATTTATACAATATGAAGAAAGAGAAAATAGAGAGGGAGAAGGGGACGCAAGCGTGGCGAAAGTAAAATAAATATTTCCTTGGAATTCCCAAACAATATCAATGGAAAATAGTATATTGTGTATCGGATAAATTAAAAAATAATTAAGATTGTACGGAAAATGCTTTTAATTTTTTTCCGTATTATTAATGAAATTAAAGAAGTATGTAAAGAGAGAAAATTTGAGCTTATATTTTGTTATGTTGGCGGCTTATTCTTACATAATTTTTAATAGATTTATTTTTAAGGTTATGTTGTTTTTATAGTTTATTTTTATTTTTGCCTTTAACAATATCAGCCCCTGTTTCAGGAAAGGTCGACCAAAAGTGGCGGGCATTATTTTCATGAAAAAACGCAAAAAAACGCAAAAAAAAAACGCAACTAAGCTACACATATAGTATAACTTATTGCCGCGTTATCCCCGAGGGGGTCGCATGTGGCGAGTTGAACCTATTTATTTTTACAGGTAAGGGGGCCGGCCTTACGCCAACCACTTCAGATGAAGTGGGGGTTTCCCAGCTCCCGAGAGGGCTGGTACTCATTTCTTGTGAAGGCTGAGTAAACCTTGCCGGTATTTTTATTTTGGGGTTTGAAATAAACACCGAAACGGAATCATTTCTGACACCCTCGCCTCGGCGGGATTTGAACCCGAGCTCACGGCATGGAATGCAAGCACTCTACCAACTGAGCTATCGACCGGAACAACATGTAAAGGTTTGGATTTTAATTTGTAAGTACATTTGTAGCATTTGAAAGCGTGAACTTAAAGGTGCCCGTTTGTGGGCATGCAATATAATATATTGTGATTTTGCTTGGGTTACTATTTATTCAATTGTGATTTAATTTATTTTACAAGATTTATTTTAACATTATCGATTACAATCTACTGTTCACTCTTTACTCTCTGCTTACATGTCTTTTTTACTTACATTTATTTAACAATTTAAATTTATTTTTAACAATTCACATTTATGGTTTAGCAATTTACATTTATTTCACAGCTGGTTTGTGTTCACTAACAATGTCTCTCGCGTTCAATAGCAGACTATCGTATGTCAACTGACTACCTGCAAGCCTTGTCAAGCACTGCTTACTATCTTTGTAGTATAAAGGGCTGCAAGTCGCTTGCAGCCCTTTATACTCCAAAGATAATAGTTACTAGAAGCTAATTTTGCTGGAACCTTCCGGAACGACGGTCTTCTAAAAAGCTTTCAGTACATAAATTTTAATATCTCTTTACCCTAGGTACTTATAATAATTAATCCTACTTATATACACTCTTATCAGCTATAAATGACACACCTACCTACCTAAAAACCTATAAGCATTTGCTTTTTACATACCAATATGTCAATACAAAAAACAGGACGCCATATCTGACACATTTGTAGTTCAAACCCAACCCAGTGCCTTTCTGCTCTAAAATATAAAATCCAGTTTTTTAACCGACTTGATAATATGTTTTTTAGGGAAAAATATTTTCCCCAACCAGAAATCCCTACATCAGAAACGTAGCATGCCTACACAAGACGTGAACAATATTAGTGTAGGTAGGAACGAAAAAATGAAGCGTTTTGTATCAGAGCGAGCACCGTCTACACGACATTTTACGATCGAGCATTTAATCAGAAAAACCACCCACTCTCCACCCCTTCTGCCCCTTCCAGCCCCACCCCTTAACCTCCCCAGAACATCCAAAGCCTTAAAGGGCAAAATTAAATTTCGACTGTACCCCCACCCCGCGGAGCATAAAAAGTAACATCAACCTACATTCCCAGCACGCTAAAATCAACTTTATTTTCAGTTTATGTAAGGGTGGATTTCCCGACGCGGGTTCGAGTGGAAATCTTTACTTACGCGTGTTAAAGTTTTCAATGAAACTTTGTATCCGAATGATTTGGCGTACGAACAAAACGCGATCTATTTTTGTTAAGAAATTATCAGTCAAGTATAAGTAATATAAAGCTATGACTAACCTCTCTGAACAACTTTATTGTACATCTTTTTTTAAGAGACATAAGAGCATGTTGATTTTATTTTCCATCAAATATTTAAGCATTTCCTAAGTATTAAAAGGGTTTTCGTCAAAGAGTAGAAAGCAAGGTCTCTGGGAATATGAATAAATTGTTTCTTCCAAAAAAAATGTACTACATCAAATATTAAGATTTCAAATATAGCAAATATTAAGATATAGCAAATATTAGATCGTGCTTTTTGCATGGTCGATCCTGTGCTGTGGAATGCCCTACCCCACGAGTTAAGAGCCGTAGAGAGTGTAAGAGCGTTAACTTCGGGATTGAAGACATGTTTGTTTCTGAGATGTTACAGTTGAATAGTGGCCTTGCAGTGATTTATCACAAAACGGCACTATTAATATTGTTTCATTTCTTTTAAACTTCGTAAACGATAAGATCAACGCAAAACAAACACGTATCAGTTCACGCTTACAAATGCAGCATGTGTTAATACAAAATAGACACAGACTTGAAATAAATATTAACCTTTTTTAACCATCACTCTTTGCAAGTTTTTTGCAAGTTGGTGAAAGTGGACCATTTTTTACAGTCTTAAAATTATTCTTTTCAATTAAGATCTTGGGATCTGTGTGTCATGTAAATACTTCAAATCAGCTCATGGATCCTGAGATGAGAACATCCAGCTATCTTTCCACCATTGAGCAGGTCTTCCAGCTGGGCTTTGACCTACTGGCATCTCATTAGCTACGATGTGTCTTTCATGGCTCATTTTGGAGACACGGTCTCTCCAAAATTATCACCTGGATGAGAAAACTCGTAACTGTAATTCTTTTGCCATTCTACTACGGGTGGCCAGAGCCTCCTTTTATTCCTACCCTTATATATTTATATATTTAAATTCAATTCATAATTGGTGTTATGGCCAAAGTAATCAAGTGATCTTTCTAGCGTATTTGGAATAGAATATCGTTGTGTCGATCATCGCTTGGGTCATTTAACCATAACTTTGATCATGGTTCAACATATGTCATTGCCCATTGGGTAATTATTAATTAAAAAATAATTTAATTATACAATAAAGAATAACTAATTGATGATTTAATACCTGCTTTAGACCAGGCAGAATAAGGTGGGGAATTGTATTCCTCTTCACAAATCTATTTTATATAAAAATAAACATATATTTCACAAGATTTTGTAGGGTTTGTGTATTCACACAGTGAAAATTCATTTTTTTTAAATAAAATTATTTTTTATTAAACGTTGTTTTATTTTCACAATAATATTTTGAATCTCGAGTACTTTCGACCTTCAATATTCAGGTCATTATCAAGAGTGATGTATAAAAAAAATTAAAATTATTAAGAACAAACCATAGATCAAAATTATATAAATTCAAATAAATAGGTAGGTATAGGTACAATAAATATGAACTTAATTAAAATTAAATACAACAGTCAAAAATTAAAAGAAATAATTAATAAATCTCTATATATTTTTTATTTTTTTTAAACATCACTCTTGATAATGACCTGAATATTGAAAGTCGAAAGTACTCGAGATTCAAAATATTATTGTGTAAATAAAACAACGTTTAATAAAAGATAACTTGATTTTAAATATATTTCACTCATTATCTTTTTTTACACTCAATTTGTACATCCCATTCTTACACAATCTCTTCAATCTGATCACACCATTCTTTTTTCGGTCATCCCCAACCTCTTTTTCTTTTTCACACTTCCTCTGCACGCTAACCTGTACCGTAGGCTACAAATAAATTTGAATACTGAGGTACTTGTAAGACTGTCTCGGAAAAAATAAACATTTTTGGCGCACTGCAAATTCTTCAGAGTTTTTGGATAAATTTAAAGTTTAGCCTGAAGTTTCTCTATCTATTTTGTCTACTTGTTATCTATCTATCTATCTATACGTATCCGCCTTTTCCTTTTTTCCGCTTTCAATCTGCGAGCGTTTATTCCGAAGGCGAAGAATGAATTAAATTTGCTTTTATTTGTGTTTCGGTCCCATCTCTGAATCTGTGCCCGGAACTTTGTATTATTTTGAGATTGTTCGGGACTGTTACATTTTTGAGAGTAAGTATTTGACAAGATGGCGACGACGTAAACAAAACTGTACCCTTAGTACGAGTTGCAAAACTTGAGTAATGTAAAGTTTACGGCAATTATTAAAGAGTGATTTTCCCCAAAATCTGCCGTTTTTGTTTTTTTGGAACTTGATTTTTTTCATCACTGTAACTCTTTTGCTAAGAACATAAAGTGTAAGAAACAAAAATGGCAGATTTTGGGAGAAATCACTCTTTAATATTTCCGTAAACTTTACTTTTCTCAAGTTTTGCAACTCGTACTAAGGGTACTGTACCTTATACCGGTCTATAGTCTATTGGTTAACACTTCTCACTCGTAAATGGAAGCTTGTGCGCTCAAATTCCGGCGGAAAACACAACAAAATATACCATTATTATTTTCAAATATGCTCTTCGCGGGGTAAAAAATTCAGATACCGTTACCAAAGACCGGTCACTAAAGGTCCATCCAGGCTTACAAAAACTGGGTCTTGCTTGAGAATTTGTGCTTTGTAGCGAAGACCAAGTTCGTAAACAACACCTCTGCAGCACTACAGCAAGTGTCATTGACCTCTTTAGTTTCTAAAATCTAGGGAGTTTCCCGTACAGGATTCCTTAAAAAAAAAAAGGATCAGAAGAAACGGAGGAAGCTCTGCAGAGGCTCTGGTCACCCCTAGCGGAACGGCGACAGAGTAACAGTTACAGTTACAGGACCCGAAATAAATGATGACAGTGTAAACGTATCTACAGCTAACGAAACAGATGATTTTCTGCTCCGAAATTTTAATAATAATACTTGCGCCTTTCTGCACGCGTTTTCGGGCAAAAACCGGCGTTCGCGAAATGCCCAAAGTTTGCCCATAAAAATGGCAATTACAAAGGGGGCCCTTATTCTCGATCCATTTGTCAAAAAGTGGGCCAGTAATGGCGGCTGTTAAAAAATCTGTTGGCGGACCCATTTCAATTTTAATCTTATTATGTTTTATGTTTTGGGAAGATCGTACATCAGTTGAACACGCAAAGAGATGGGACTTTCTCTCTACGGTGTTCGCGTATTTTGTTCTGTCGTTTTGTCTTGTTATTCTAGAAAATTATTTTGTGTACATATCTCATAATATTAGCATTTTAGAAACCGTAAATAAACACAACTAAGCCACACATAACGTGTAGCTTCTTGCCGCATTTTCCCCGAAGAGATGTGGTGAGTGGAACCTTATTAATTTTTATAGGTAAGGGAACCGGCCCTATGCCAATCACTTCTCTTAAAATGGGAGTTTCCCAGCTTTCTGGTACCTTTGCATCTTGTGAAGGCTGAGTGAAACTTGCCGGCATATTGAGTTTGAAATAAACACCGAAACGGGAAATAATTCCTGACAGCCTCGGTGGGATTCGAACCCGAGCTCTCGGCATGGAATGCAAGCACTCTACCAACTGAGCTATCGATCGGACTAATAAATGATAAAAAGAAATACAGCTTTTGAAAGTCGAAAAAAACTCCTAAGCATGGTTATGACGTTTTTTTTTAATTTCATGCAATAAGCTAGGATGTGACATTGTGACAAAAAATATATTGATACGGCACACTTTTTTGTGCAGGCCCTGAATTTGGCCATCCGTCGAACTCCTTGACAAAACTTAACCCTGCACGCTGATTGGCCGGCGTTCGGCAAGACACCGGCCGAGCCGGATTTACTGTAACAAAATTTATGTGTTTTATTGTTATAAAAAGGGAATAATTTGTCACAAAGTTTGTCGGCCTGTTGGCCCGAAGACCGATTCTGTCTGTAACGTGTAACTTGTACTGAAAACAGAAAAATAAAAGAAACGAAAGTAAAACATTCAACCAAGTCTTCCTCATTTACTCATTTATTGAAGAGAGGGTATCAATATCTTTCAATAATGCCTATGTTTTAAATTATCAAAATTTACTGTGTCCCATATTTAAAAAAATAAATTCGTGAAAAAGAAATCGCTTGTCAATTTTTGCATGATCAGAAACAGGTATTAAGTACGTCTAATCTAATCTAATCTAAGTTGCAAAGATATGTTACATTGGAGATTCCCATTACATGCATTCTTACAACCCCACACGTACAAGTTCGTGCTTGCGCATGCCGCATGTGAACCTACAACATAAAAACTAAATTTCAAATGGACATACACCCTGCAACTCTTGCCGTCCTATCCTGTAACAGGGGTGACATTGGCAAAGTGACCATTTTTACAGCATGGGTGGTCAGCCGCATACTAACCTAGAAGTCAAGGAATATACTCGACACATTACATTTTTTTAAATCCACAAATAAGAATATGTAGGTATGGACATCAAAACTAAAAACAAAACAAATTCCAATTTAATAAACCCTAGCCGCCAACATTACAGATTAACCGCCATTTCTTTCTGTCCTAACACACTTCTTTCATTTCCTCCAGAGTCATAACCTTTTTCATAAAGGCTCTTCTTTTATTTTGACTCTGGATATTCCATTCATTTCATAAATAAATAAAATGATATGTAATATGTGGTTTTTGTCTTGTCAATTTTGTAATAGTGTCCTCTTGATAATGACGCGTACAAGTCGAAACTACTTGAGGTGAAATAAACTTTAAATTTGTGAAAATAAAACTCAGTGTTTTTTTAAAGTTTTTATATTTTTTTATGAAAATATGTAATATTTACCGTATGATATCTGGTTACTCAAGGTCAAGCGCTTTTGTAATTGGGGTCGGACGGAATTTGAACCGACGCTGTTTTATTTGAAACATTTGTCGGTGTCATAGCCGCGGGGATCAAAACAGGTTATTTGGAACCGGATAAAACTGGTTAGAATCCCGCGACGATAACTTCGACCCTGGTTCAACAGATGCCGTTGCATGCACACAAGCTTCTGCTTTCGCATGAAGACAACTGGCCAGGTAAAATAGGTTGGTGGATTGCATTCCTTTCCACAAATCTATTTTACAAAAAAAAAAAAAAAAAAATACATATAATCACCAAATTTGAACGTATGTTTGCTTGGCAAAAGCAATAAAATCATAGTTAGGCTTAAGTTAGAATTACGGTCGTTTGACATTTTGACAATTATATTAATTTTCGGATTTTTAACGAACCGTTCGGTGAGAACTTACATTATTCTCTACGTTTCGTCAGCGACGTAGCCGACGTCTTCAGGAGAACTGATTAAGTTCATCATCAGTCGCCGTACAGATAGGATGTTCTCCTGAAGACGTCGGCTACGTCGCTGACGAAACGTAGAGAATAATGTAAGTTCTCACCGAACGGTTCGTTAAATTTCCGAAAATTAATATAATTGTCAAAATAAAATCATTCTTGAACATATAAACAAACAAGATATAATGTCAAAAAACTAAAGTAATTTCTTCAGCGTGTGAACTGTGAACTTTCTGAGATTCTATTTCGGCATTATGGTCCTCCATTTCATAATTAATGTTGTCTTAAAATAAGACAACACCATAAATACAGCGCGAGACGCGTGTTATCTCTCCCTCGCACCCCTCCAGGCGCCGTAACGACAGAAAGAGACGACCATCTGATACCGGCGCGCCGCATAATGTCGTACAATATTTCATCATGTAATGACCCGCTTAAATTAACATACTGAATTTTAAATTTTAATACAACGCCACTGGATAAATTAATGTTTAACAAAATTTACGAAACATTTTTTATTAAATTA
Source organism: Agapetus fuscipes (assembly GCA_951799405.1). Taxonomy (NCBI): domain Eukaryota; kingdom Metazoa; phylum Arthropoda; class Insecta; order Trichoptera; family Glossosomatidae; genus Agapetus; species Agapetus fuscipes. The sequence continues at coordinate 705,631 of OX637349.1, forward strand.
GAAAACAAGAACTTCCGAAAGGTTGCTTTCTACAGTGTTGTGATCACAGCTGCTATCCTCATTTCATTTGTACGCTGAAGATGCCCATCGTAGACATAGGCGAAACGTCTGAAGCTCTAGCTCCCACAGACCACGGCAACAGATCCCGGAAAGCAACTCTCCAGCACAATCAGTCGGCCGTGTAAGTCTAAATCTCTTATTCAAAAATAGTTTTTTTCCCGAGAAGTGTGAACTTTCACTGCTTAAATTATCATCGTAGTCTAATGGTGAACGCCACTTAGCCAGTGAATAAAATAAATTATTAATTAATTACGAGAATACCTGTTTCTGGACAGGTTAAATACGTCAGTGAATTGCTCTTCACAAAAGTACTTTTAAAAAATAAAACTCAGCGTACAATATTCGTGATTGTAGATTTTTTACATTTTTTATTGAATCTTCATCCCCAAGCTAAATTTAGACCTGATTCCTAGTATTTTGTTAATTGTATCAACTTTATTTGCACAAAAACCACGATCCCTTAAACCTATACCCTATTTCCTTAGTCTATCTGATTAAGGGTAAATGACCGACCTGTACGCAAAGTAAAAAAAAAAAACATTGCGAAAATTCTCCTCCATCGCGTTTACAGAAATATGTATGGAAAATGAAACAGCACCTCTAGTGAGCCATTTAGTTTTCACACATTTACCTTTTTTGCGTTGGAGTACAGATTCCAAAATGTTTTATTATTTCTCCTAACTCAAAGGGCGTCTGTTAACGAACTCTTTATCAAGTATAAAACTCAACGCTAAAATTAAATCGTAGTGTAGTGATTTTGTACCTAACAGGGCTGTTAATTTTGAATTTTAGAATACTGCTTCTTTTGTTCCCAAAAACAATAGCTTGAAAAAAACAATAAAAAATTTGCGTGTAAGAAAAGGGCATGCAAGAGTTTTATTTAATAACACCCAACACCCAAAGACCTTTACATTGGTGACCCCGACTTGGAAAAACAGTTAAAAAGGGTGTTATTCCAATTAAATTGTGTTCCAACCAAGTGTCAACAAGTTTTCACCAAAAATAGTGTTTGAAAACCATTTTGTCAAAAAAAAAAAATGGCGACCGGCGAAAATCCGACCACACACGTGCATTGCGGTTAGCGTCAAGCTAGCTCCTTTCTGGAAGGAGAATGCCGCGTTGTGGATTCTCCGAGCGGAAACACAATTCCGCCAGGCCAATTCCGCCTGTGGACATAACAAAATTTGGCCACTTGGTAATGAGTCTGGATGATGCAACGCTCACGATTGTAGCTGATATTGTAACAGCAACACCCCGCTGCAGCCGACCCCCCCAATTCCACACAGCGCAACAAGGCTCTGGAGGATCGGACGTCGTACAACATAGCTGCCCAGCAACCAACATGCTGCACTGTCGAACTACGACACAGCAACCAACATGCTGCACTGCCAAACCACGGCACAGCAACCAACATGCTGCACTGCCAAACCACGGCACAGCAACCAACATGCTGCACTGCCAAACCACGGCACAGCAACCAACATGCTGCACTGCCAAACCACGGCACAGCAACCAACATGCTGCACTGCCAAACCACGGCACAGCAACCAACATGCTGCACTGCCAAACCACGGCACAGCAACCAACATGCTGCACCAAGCAACCGTCGAACTACGACACAGCAACCTTGCTGCAACTAACAGCAACCCTGCTGCACCAAGCAACCGTCGAACTACGACACAGCAACCTTGCTGCAACTAACAGCAAGCCTGCTGCACCAAGCAACCGTCGAACTACGACACAGCAACCTTGCTGCAACTAACAGCAACCCTGCTGCACCAAGCAACCGCTGAACTACGGCAAAGCAAACTCTGCTGCAACCAGCAGCAGCCCGTCGAACTACGACACAACAGGATCTGGCCGACAAGTACACTTTCCAGACAGATTCTACTAAAAACCTAAGAGAAGTCAAGATTCACCGATCACCACTTTCATCGCATCTGCCCTTGGCAAATGCTGGAGGGGACCTCTGTAGTGATTTTGTACCTAACAGGGCTGTTAATTTTGAATTTTAGAATACTGCTTCTTTTGTTCCCAAAAACAATAGCTTGAAAAAAACAATAAAAAATTTGCGTGTAAGAAAAGGGCATGCAAGAGTTTTATTTAATAACACCCAACACTCAAAGACCTTTACAGTAGCATTGACCTTTAAATGTACCAAAACCAGATAGCGCCTTCATTGGGTGATTTAATTTCGATATATTTATGGTAAAACGCTGTGGTTGAGTTATACGTAGTGTGAAATTTCACGGATAAGCGGAAGCGCTGAAAATATCAAATTTCTGATTGTAGATTGTGGGAAGATAAGTTAATTTATTGAAAATATGAACTGAAAATAAAATCCGAAAAATCTTTGTACTGACATTGATTCTTAAATTTTAAAAGCTCTGAGTTTGCCAATTCTAGAATAAGCCTTAAAACAAGAAGATAAATGTATTCGTTGAGTATGGAGTCCTATTAATGGCAACCTGTCATGCAATGATAAAAAAAATGTGAAGAAAATTTTTTTTTTTCAAAACATTCGTAAAAAGAAATGCAATTCACAACTTTATACTATAAAATTTGTAAAATATAGAATGGATAATTTTACAAAGAATAGAAAAACAATTACTCAATGACATCTGTTAGCTCAGAGTTAAAGTTAGAGCCTTTCGAAATATAACAAGATTTTTTTCTTTTAAACACGCATATCCAAGCCGCTGATTTTTTGAAATTCTGATCTTTTTTGGCCTTGCAGACATCTAAAAAGGTTTAAAATTTTTAAAGCAAAAAAAAAGTTATCTTCAGTCTTCTTGTACATTTGTTTCCATTACAAAACTTGAAATTTCTGAATGTAAAAATAATATACAATTTTCTTTGCTACGGGCGTATTAAATTTACCTGCACATATTCTAGGCAAGCCTTCTGGAAGCTTCTGGTAGGATTTCCACTCACAAGCGTAGTCACTCACATCCCGAGCTAATGACATATTCATCCTCTACGATCTTGCCCTAACGATGTCGCTTCTTACTCACTTACATCACTGGATGGCGTAGAGCCTTCGTAGCAATCGTAGCAGTTTATATTTCAAGCGTCTACGCTGCGAGGCGTAGAGCGCGTCTCAGACAGGTTTCAAATGAATTCACAAATATGCTTGTATGTACGTGTGCAACTGCAAGCATGTTTAAATTTATTTTTAATGTTGCATATTCAAATGAGAGATTGAAAAATATAAATATTTTTTGCAGATTTTAAGTATGAATATATTTGAGCAGAAAATATGAGCAAAGAAATAAATAAATATCTTCTTTGAATATATTTTTTTAGTAATGTACGGTTTTTATAGGCAGGTACATTTTAAAGTACCTACCTACCACAAAACCTAAACAAAAATATTTTTTGTAAAACTGTTAGTCTGGTCGATGACTCAGTTGGTAGAGTGCTTGCATTTACAGCCGAGAGCACGGATTCGAATCCCACCGAGGGAGGGTGTAAGAAATGTTTTTTTGTCTCGGTGTTTATTTCATACCAACCGGCAAGGTTTACTCAGCCTTCGAAATAAATGAGTACCAGCCCCCTTAGGCGCTCGAACGCACACACTTCAACTGAAGTGCTTGGCGAAAAGCCGGCTCCCTTACCTGTAACAATAAATGAGTAACCATATGCGAAACCCTTTGAAGATAACGCGGCAAGAAGTTACACTATTTGTGTTAGCTCAGTTGCGTGTTTTTAACTGTTTAAAACTGCCTCAATACAATTTACTTCAAATAAGTTTTTTCGATTCCTAAACAATCATTGTTAATTAAAAACACACCTAATAGAATAATTTAATCGCATTTTCTCACGGAGAGGCAGCCTCAGTACATTAGAACGTTCTCAGTCTCAGCTATTGCAGCGATTCCTCGTTCCCGAACAGCAGACAGATAGTAAATCTCGCGCAGTCTTCATTCCAGCAAATAAATCAGCCTTTCGTTTTCTTCCCGGCTCCGATATGCTGGGTTAGCTATGCTGAAAAAGCTACGACGATATGCTGGGCTAGTTATGCTACGAGCGTCGTAGAGTGACATAAATCGTAGACGCTAAGAAATCCAAGTGCAGTAAGGATTTTTGTATTATTTTAATTCATTTTTTTATGCTATTTGAATAAGATTTGTACGCTTACACGGCCGGCTGATGATGCTGAAGAGATGTTTTCTAGTATCTAAGGTTGTGGTCTATGGGAAATGGAGCTTTAGGAAGTTTTGCCTATGTCTACGATAGGCTTCTTCAGCGTGAAAGTGCAATGATATTTAATACTAAAAAAAAGAATACAACAGGTAAAATTTGTTAAAGATAACATAATTATAAACAATTAATTACGACCATTTAAGTATTCTACAATACTGATAAATGATGCATACTATAGAATATAGATTATTATGAATGTGTACTATGTGTCCGGTCGATAGCTCAGTTGGTAGAGTGCTTGCATTCTACCCCGTGAGCTCGGGTTCGAATCCCACCGAGGAGGGTGTCAGAAATGATTTCCTATTTCAGTGTTTATTTCAAACCCCATAATAAGAATACCGGCAAGGTTTACTCAGCCTTCACAAGAAATGAGTACCAGCCCCCTCGGGAGCTGGGAAACCCCCACTTCAACTGAAGTGGTTAGCGTAAGGCCGACCCCCTTACCTGTAAAAATAAATAGGTTCAACTCGCCACATGCGACCCCTTCGGGGATAACGCGGCAAGAAGTTACACTATATGTGTAGCTTAGTTGCGTTTTTTTTTATGAAAATGATCTTGATGAAAACTGTTACAATTTATTTGGTTTTTTTTTCTGAGATGTATTTGTCTTTTCTTACTCCTCTGCTTAATCCACCTGAAGATGCTAACAAGTTGTTAACCCAGTTATGGATTTTTCATTTTACTCTATGTTATCAGAAAATCAAGTTGTATTTCTATTTTTAAGATCAAAGAATACAAAACTTACAATTACTGTACGATTTCCTTGACTGATAGGTTGGTATGCGGCTGACCACCCATACTGTAAAAAATGGTTCACTTTGCCAATGTCACCCCTGCTTCAGGGAAGGTCGGCAAGAGTTGCAGGGCTTATGTTCATTTGAGATTGGGTTTTTTATATTGTAGGTCCACATGCAGCATGTGTGAGCGCGAAATTATGCATGTCTGCTTGTGGGAATGCATTTAATATGAATCTCAAATGATACATATCTTTGCAGCTTAGATTTAGATTTAGATATATGAAACAGGAGAATTATGTCTCAGAAATTGCACAACAAGATTAAAATTTTGTGGTTTCACCATATTTGCTTGGAGAATACATTTACCTTTCATTTGCGTGTGAGTAAATTGCACTGGAAACGTTGTTTTCCAATTTCCACTCCAGGATTTTCCTTGCTTGCGAGAGCCCGGGTAATCCTGTATGCATCTTAAGGTGCTAGCTTACAATTGGGAAGTGTTTTAATTAGTCCTCCCTCCCTAGCAGCGTGCACCTTAAAAGTGCATCAGAGGATGCATTACACAAAGGATGCAACATGGCGCCATCTGACGGAGAAAGTACGAAAGCTATTTAAGACAGCAAACAAGTAAAGAAATAAGTATTTAAGATGTCAGTTTTAAGATCATGATCAATTTTTGAAACGCTAGCATGTTGTTGTTATAAAAAAACAAGTGAATTATGTAGAATATTTGGTAATTAAAAAAGGTAAGTGAACAGTAAGGTGGATCGAAATCGTTTTTTTGGGAATTTCGATTTCGCGTTATTGACAAAAGCTGCTCTATATCAATACAAACAATAAATTGTATCACCATTAGGTCGAAATATTTGATCTTATACTGCCCCAAAGACTCGAAAAGTTAATAAAAATTATAAAAACTGCTATATACTTATATAAGAAAAAAATAATTGAAGTATAATGAAGTTCAAATTTAAGCACAAAGCATGATTTTCTATAAATGATAGAAATAAGACCCTTTTATGGCAAAAAAAATGGCAATCAACAGAAGTCTAGAAAAAAGTGATTTTAAGAGAATTGGTAATCTTTCTTTAAATTGAAAAAAGGCATTATTTGTCGTGATTCCAGGTTTGATTTAATGAATCCCTCTCTTCTGATACGACCGCAAACAGCAGCTGATGTTTCTGTTACAATTTTTACTATTTTTTCAGTGGCTAACGTGTAGCAAGGAAAATGGAAATGGCTTAAGATTAGTTCGTCAACAAGCAGTGGATTTTCTTGACAACGTGATGTTAATTCACCGTTCATAAATTTTGTAACTGGGGGCTTTGTGACATTATTTTCGTGCCAGTTTATAAGGTTTTTTATAATTGTTTGCATCAAAATCAATTTTTGACCGATCGTAGTTCGAATTCTCAAAATTGTTTCCTGTCGCGTTTCAATATTCTTCACAAGGCTAGAACTCATAAAAAGGCAAAACAAGTAAGATGTTTTTTGGATGATTGAAATATCCATTTCTCTGTATAACAGGATGTAGTATCTGCTTTAAATTATCTGTCAAATATCGCGACAGCTAGATTGTCTTGTGTAAGTGTCTAGCACCATTAATGCAATGTGGTAAGTTTTGATGTAAGACCACATAAGAGCATCCACTTTCATTATATAATTGATAATATTAACAGCTTGTCAGATTGTTAAAAAAAAAGAACATAAAGCCGTAGTATTTTGTGAGTCATCTTGAATTCACTAGTTTTCCAGGGTTTCTTTTTAATAAGCTTTGAGAACAATATCCAGACTTTATAGTTATTCTCCGTCCAATAGGTAGATCACATTGGATAGTTAGAAACGAAACTATTGGAAGCTCCTCACAACTTTTTAATACCTTTTCTATGGGTTCAGAGTAACTTCTTGGTGCACTTGTACAACCATCAATATATTCAAATAATTTGCGCGGCAGTTCGTTGGCATGGAGTTGACAAATACACCACTGTAGCGGTTTTACTAGATATTTTAATTTTTTTGGAATAAATTTACCAATTCCATTTGTATCAACAATAGTTCTATCACGTCCGATTACAGCAAAAAGGATGACATTGATATCTTTACTGATTTAAATATCCATAATTTTTCTTGTTATTATTGCTGCTTTTTCAGTGCTCTAAGAAATATGACCAATGTACTGTGACCTTGCGTCCTTAAGTAAACTAATATGCTCCTCTTTAATTATATTTCTCTTATGATCCACCATATTAAAGGTTTTATTTTTACGTCCATCAAAGTATAAAGCCAAATCTTAGTAATCAGAATCAATCGTCACACCGCTGAACTTAGTTCTCTGCTTTTCACGGGCTCTTCTAATTTTATTTTGATTGAAAACTTTGGATAATATCAACGCTTTGTTGCCAAAACAAGAGCAGCTTCAGCCTTATTGGAAATGCCAAATTGATCCACAGGTGTTTCCAGTATGCCAAGGTCAATATTTTTTAATGAATATGAATACGAAGTTTGAGGTAGCATTCTCTGAAGTGCTAGTTTTTCTATTACTGTTGAGAGACATCAGTTGATAGGTCAGACAGATTTGGCAATAAACTTGTAGCTTTTTCTTCGTATGGTTCATATTTCTGTTTCCGGTTCAGCTTTTTTTTAATTTCCCGCAGCAGTTTTCAAATCAACACTCCTTATGATCATTTATCTTTTGGTTCTTTGATCAATCAGAATATTTTTCAGTTATCGGTATTTTAAGATGTTTTTCATAGTTAAATGAAGCCAATCTGTTGCATTAACACGCTGATATATCAAAAATATACTTAGGATCTCTCGTAAATTTGTATGCGCAAAAAATATGAGTAGCGTACAACTATAGTTACATCTCTGACAGCACCGAATTGGTGACGCGCGTCTGCGCGGAGTAACAAAGTTAGGGGGTGCCTCCACCCAACCCTCTCAAATTACAAGATACCAAACACGTAATAATAACTATTTCATTCATTTTAAAGAAAAAAAAAAATATTTCGTTTAATTTTATCTAATACTTGATTCTTAAACACAGGGGTAAAAATGAGTAGTTTTATGTATTTTTGTAATTTTTCTGATGACTTGGGGCAGTACAATTAATTAATATTTTGATAAGATTTTTTTTTATATCAGATACTCACCCCATAGAGCAACTGTTCTGCACAACGCAATTACGAAAAAATGATTTTTAATTTTTTCCATACAAACAGCGATCCACCTTAGTGAACAGGTTGAACTGAAAAGTAATTTAAAAACAAGACCGGTCTTTTGTCTAGTGATTACCACTTCTGACTATGGATATGGGTTCGATTCCCGGCGGAGCACAAAAAATATAAAATTTATGAGGAATGCGAGGAAATTGAGATAAGACTGAATGAAACAAGAGTGGAGGTCGTGAAAGAATTTGATTATCTGGGAAGCAAGTTTGAGTCGAATGGGAAATTGACGAAAGAATTGGAAAAGCGCGCTAGTAGAGGAAGAAGTGTAATGGGAACGATTGGAAGAATTGCAAGAAATAGGAAACTTACGAAGAATATGAGATTGGCGGTCCACAATGGCATATTGGTTCCGACATTGATGTATGGAAGTGAGGCGTGGACAGTTAATGAATGTGAACTGAGTAAAGTATGTACGGTTGAAATGGCTTACCTGAGAGCTATTACTGGAAAGACACTGAATGATAGAGTACGTAATGATTGGGTGATGAACGAGTGTGGTATAAAAGAGAATATGAGAATGAAAGTACAAAAAAGTACGATGAGATGGTTCGGACATCTCGAAAGAATGGATGATGAACGACTAACGAAGAAAGTGTACAAAGGAAATGTCAGAGGAAAGCGCGGAAGGGGAAGGCCGAGGAAAGAATGGTTAGACCAAATAGGTGAGATTGCGAAAGAGTGGAACCTGCAGAGTGAGAATAAGAGAAGAGTATGTATGAAAAAGGTGATGAATATTGAGGAAATGAAAGTGGTTTGTAAGGATAGAAAAAAGTGGAGGCGCATCTGCGGAGGTACTGGCCACCCCTAGTGGAACGGCGGCAGGATACAGTACAGTATATTTTCAAATACGCTCCTTGCTTGGTGAAAAATGTACATTTACCTAAGACCGGAGAATATAACGCGAAGTCATTAGAACATTTGGTTTGTAAGAAAATTTATGTTTAACTCGCTCTCCTCCCCCCAGTGTTTTTTTGGCTTATCTACCATTTGATTCAAAGACGATCTTTCAATAAAATTGTCTTAAAAATCACATTATTCAAAATCTGAGGTAAGAAAAAAACGTACAACACGATAATGTAATAGTTTTTTTTTTTAATATTTTTACAATCGATTTCTAGTTTTCACATTTCACAAGTAAACATACAAACATTGCTCATGTGAAATATCCTCTGATGGACATTATGCCACTATCTTTGTTATCACTTCACCGCCTTAGTGCTTGTTTGTATAATACAAGTGAAGTGATAACAAAGATAGTGTACTCAGAGTGTTTTATTTACCAAATGTTTGACAGTATTTTAATTTATTCAATTCTTGTTAGCATTTACAGTGGCTGTCTTCGTCAGAACAGCCTGCGACACCGTGTGCTTTGTCAGAAGAAGGTATGAAGAAGAAAATAAGATGTTGTGTGTGTAAGATGGCGCCTTAAAACATCTAAGTGGAGTTGCCAACTAATTGGTATTCCACGTTAAAGATGCAAAGTTCAATTTGATGTGAACTTGTGCATCTTGCGTTATTTCACATTAAAACAACATTTGTGTTGTTCTTCTTCAAATGCAATAGAAAAACTTTAACAATATTTTTAAACAACAACCAAACATTTTTGAATAATATTTGTATTATTCTTCTTGAAATCAAACTATAATCTTTTATCTAAGTTGCAAAAATGTATGAAAAATTAAAATTCATATTAAATGCCCAAAAAATGATACACGTCTAATTTTGTGCTTACAGAAGCTACAATATACGTGTCGGTTAGTATCGTTTGAACAAAAAACATCAGTTTCCTCTGCTTAATGGTTGGCACAAGTTTCTTTGTAGTATAAAAGAAAACATCGATCTTTCAAATTATTAAAATTCAAAATCCCATCACTCAACCTGAGTATCACGTAAACAAATCTAAACAAGATGATTACCCCAAGTAACACAATACGCAGTATCAGATACAGGCAGCTGAGAGTATCATGGACCAAACAGTTATTAATTAATTATTGGGAAGCTGTTTGCCAAAGAAAATGTAAACCAGTGAACTCAGAAAACAGGGGGCGTTATCGAAGAGGTTTATCTACAACCTCCCCCAGAGGGTGAATGTTTGGGAATATCTCAAAAATAATACGCAATGTTTGGACAGTCGACTTTGAAATTCGAAAGTTTTGATTTGCGAGTGTTTTCAAAACGCTTTCATTTGAGATGGACAGATTTTATATATATTGTTATGTAAATATTAGAATAAGTATAGGTATTAGCTATAACTATGCTATAACAAATATTCGAAATAGCGAATGAATGGGATATCCAGAGTTATAATAAAAGGAGAGCTTGTATGAAAAAGGTTATGGCTCTGGATGAAATGAAAGAAGTTTGCAAGGATCGAAAGAAATGGCGGTTGATCTGTAATGCTGGCGGTTAAAGCTGAGGCTTTTAAATTATCATCATTATTATTATTTTTTTTATTTTACTGCTTAATTGTTTAGAGTTTATTTGTTTTATATATATTTGAATGTATTAATTGCTTGTATTACTTGACTGATAGGTTGGTATGCAACTGACTACCCATACTGTAAAAAATGGTTCACTTTGCCAATGTCACCCCTGTTTCAGGGAAGGTCGGCAAGAGTTGCAGGGCTTATGTTCATTTGAGGTTTGGATTTTATTTTTTTATAAAAAGGGTGCAAGTCGCTTGCAGAGTCAGTCTCCTGCCAGCTTTACAAATACATTGAACCAACTTGACCAGTGAACAGAAACCAAGTGTAATGGAATAATCGCGACGTGTAAGAATAAGTAGGTAAAGAAAACTTCACAAAAACTTTTGTCACCCTTGATAGTCTTTGATATACGAGTAGTCGAGTGGAATAGGCGCTGGCACTCAAATCGCCGTTATTGAAACAAGCGCAAGTTCGCGTCTTGTCGTGTCCTATTGACGATAACTTTGACCTTGGTTCATCAGATGTGATTGGGTAATTATGTATAAACTAATATGTAGTTCATTAAAAATAATGCATTAAGATACATAACTTGATAATCAGTTTCTAGACACATAAAAAAAATACTTGGTGCAGCGCAGCCCTCTTTTTTAAAATTAATAATTCATTAAAAAAATTAACAATTGTGTATATAACGTCTTCTTTTCTGTAGACAATAAATCCTAATAACACATTATTTAATTTTTTGTGTATCAATTAACACCCGTAGCGAACAAAATAAATTAAACAAAAACGGTGAACTATAACTAAATAGATTTTTTATTTGAATTTATAAAATAAAATGAGTGTTAAAAGAAGTATATACAGATCTTAAAAGACTTAAACCACCCCTGAAATAAAAACAACGGCACAAAAAATATCTTAAATCATTCCGATGACAACATCTTATCTTATATTTCCCTTTTCTTTTCAAAATCGATAACATCCATCAACTTCCCTTTGCTCTTGTATCCCCTGTGGAGGCTGCATGAAAAACACGGAAACCCCAGGGTCCTGGAGGTTGGATGGGAAGTACAGGGAACTCCTGGTCTGAGGCTGGAGATGTCAGAAAGCGGAGTGACGCGCCACGTCCCCGGTTGATGGCTTTATTTGTCTCGGTTGTGAGCGACTTCACAGACAGATACCACACGCCAGACAAGCAGTTTCCACTTCAAATGAACTATGAAAACACTTAGATAAAACTATTTATTTTTTTACTTTCTTGCTATAGCCGAAGGCTATAAAGAAATGTTATGTTATGTTATGTTAATGTTATGATTTGGTGTAAAAAAAAAATTTCGAGGTTTTCACGGAAATGAGTTGTCCTGGTGCAGGACATGCCAAAAAACACTATCTTTCAAAAACGTCCGTCTGTATGTATGTATGTATGTATGTATGTATGTATGTGTGTGTGTCACTTTCCAAAGTATAAGACTTAGAGATACCAAATTTTGGCTACATCAACTTTTTTGGACATGTATTAAGTATGAATAACATGGCATTACACCAACTTGAAAATTCAAGATGGCTGCCATACAAAAAAAACATAAAATTGCACTTTTCTCAAAAACGGCTCCAAGAATTTTTTTTAAATTTTCAGAGTTGCCATTTATTAGTTTTTAACTTAATAAATTAGTTATGGCAATACTCTTACTAATCTGTGTCTATGGGCTGCCATATGAAAAAAACAAACGATTGTGATTTTCTCGACAGTTAAGGGGTCAACAAAAATATAATGTTCTACAATATTACGGACAACATAAATTTCTACAAATTTACAAAAAAAATTTTTTGAAAAAATAAATATAAAGCACCGTTTACACGACCTGAAATTTTAAATCGAAAATATTACAAAAACCTATTAAAATGCAAGATATTTGAATTTGTTTTAGATTTGATAGAAAGAACAAGCTTATCACTTTAATTCGTAATCATTTTTTTTTTACTTTTTTGAAAATTCAAGATGGCTTCCGAAGAGCTGAAAATTTAAAATGCGATTTTCTCAAAAACGGCTCCGACGATTTTTCTGAAATTTTTTGTGAATCCATTTATATAATAGTGCTATCTAATAATTATAATCATTTCTTCATCATAATCTCGATTTAGGGAGTTGCCATATAAAAGAAAAAAATAATGGAAAAATTCTCGGCAGTTAGAGGGTTAATAAAAAAATAATGTAGTACAAATGTAAAATAATAATAATAACCTATATATTGCCATCATTATTTTTTCCAAAAAGTGAATCAAAAGTATAGCCGCCATACAGAGTGAAAATTTTCCATACAAAATGTATTAGAAATTTTCTTGGTAGTCAAAGGGTTAAAAATAGATAAATGGCTGCGATTCTTAAAATTTTATAAATACCAATAATAATCAGTCGTTACTTTTTCAAAATATAACTAAAAAGTTTACCCACCATACAAAGTACTAGTTTGCATACAAAAGGGTTCAATGACCATCTATAATAATCTAGAATATAAGTTGCAATGAAATATAAACATTCAAAACTAATATGAAATGCATGCCCACAAACAGGTATGTGTAAGTTCGCGCTAACGAATGCTGAATTTGTACTTACAAATTAAACATAAAACTTGCAACTCTTGCCGACCTTCCTTGAAACAGGGGTGACATTGACAAAGTGAATTATTTTTTACACTTTGGGAGGACTGAGAAATGCGAGAAAATTGAGATAAAGACTGAATGAAAAAAGAGTGGAGGTCTATAATAATCTATAATCTATAATCTAAGTTGCAAGGATATATTCATTTAAAGCTCTCAGATGTATGCCCACAAACCAACAAGTGTAGTTCGCGCTTACAAATGCTGAAAGTGTACTTACAAATAAAATCCAAACCTCAAATGAACATAAGCCCCACAACTTTTGCCGACCTTCCCTGAAACAGGGGTGACATTGGCAAAGTGAACCATTTTTTACAGTATGGGTGGTCAGCCTCATACCAACCTATAAGTCAAGGAATGGAGGTCGTGAAAGAATTTGATTATCTGGGAAGCAAATTTGAGTCGAATGCGAAATTGACGAAATAATTGGAAAAGCGCGCTAGTAGAGGAAGAAGTGTAATGGAAACGATTGGAAGAATTGCAAGAAATAGGAAACTTACGAAGAATATGAGATCGGCGGTCCACAATGGCATATTGGTTGGTGGAAGTGAGGCTTAATGAATGTGAGCTGAGTAAAGTATGTAAGTACGGTTGAAATGGCTTACCTGAGAGCAATGGCTGGAAAGACACTGAGTGATAGAGTACGTAATGCTTGAGTGATGAACGAGTGTGGTATAAAAGAGAATATGAGAATGAAAGTACAAAAAAGTACGATGAGATGGTTCAGACATCTTGAAAGAAAGGATGATGAACAACTAACGAAGAAAGTGTACAAAGGAAATGTCAGAGGAAAGCGCAGAAGGGGAAGGCTGAGGAAAGAATGGTTAGACCAAATAGGTGAGATTGCGAAATAATGGATTCTGCAGAGTGAGAATAAGAGAAGAGTATGTATGAAAAAGGTGATGACAGCAAAAAGTGGAGGCGCATCTGCGGAGGTACCGGCCACCCCTAATGAAACGGTGCACAGACAAGTATTTCTACCTAAAACGTGGCCAAAAATATTTTGTCACTTTTTTTATGTCAACAGGGTACCAAATGACTAAAAACGTGATTTGAATGATGTAGCACTGCAAATTAGGTACCTACCACGTACCTACCTACCTAATTTTACGAAAAATAAAAAAGTAAGTCTTTGGCAAATATTTATTATTTTTATTTTTTATTTTAATCCACACAGGTATATCTAAATATGATCTTATGTTAGGTACATAAAGGGAATACAAAACACATATTAAATAAAACTAACAATCAATAAGTAGCACATCCTATGAATAACTTATTTTAACTAAAAAGATTTTTTTTATTCGTCATCACTAGTGAGGTCGTTCTCTACTGCAAAAAACTCAATAGCTTCTTTGGAGAATATTTTTTTACTTTTCTTGTTTTTAGGCCTAATGCTGCTGAGATACGGATCAGAAGTCATTAGAAGCCGGTTCAGCACATCCTCATTGCATGCAATCCTAGAGAACTTCCGAGAAAAGCTCTCCCTATATTGGCGGAAGTGCTTGTTTCTGGCTTCCGCAGCTTCTTCTGATAATTGGCCGATTGGCAATAATGCATTAGCTATAACACTCGATGAATGCATCAAAATTTTATGTACCGTGGGTGACATAGGTTGCCACGGATACAAATTGATATAGTGTTTTGCTGTATCCATTGTAAATTTTGAGAATTTATTTAAATTTATATCAAATCCTGAAGATAACACTTCTAGAACCGTTTTAAACCTCATAATCAATGATAAATCTACGCCAGTAATAGCAGCCGCTTCTTCTTCATTATTAAAAAACCTTCGTGATGTATTACCATCATTGGTATTGCCGTACCCGGCTTTCGGAATGTCTACCAGTAAACTCATTTTATCGCAAAATTCTTTTTGTATATTCAATTTCGCTGCTTGAATTTTTTCCCGGTCACTTTTCTCTGTTATGCGGCCCTTATACACATCCGCTTTTATTTTGTATGAAAGGTGCAGCAAAAATTCAAAAAACCTGATTCTGGCGTGCAATATTGACAGCCCAAATTTGAATGTCGCAGGATTTTCCAGGTTTGTAGATGACAAATCGTTAAAATTCTTCAAAGTTTTACCGCATATGTAGCAACGCAATGTGGAAGCAGTATTAGTGGCTGCGTTGCACACTTTTCCATCGACCATTGTAGGAAGAAGTACATGGTTTACTCTTAATGTATTAGTTACATTAGTTACTTGAAGATTTCGGGCCTGGTTTTCAATATAGTTGATTTCTTCATTGGTTATATCTCTGTCTTCCTTGACATAACGGATCCGTATTGGTCTGCAATACCTTGGTGATGATGGTTGAATATTTTTCCATATAATTTTATCTGCACACATCAGACGAAGGGGCACAAGAGAACTCATAAATATGTTGGCATCACTATTGGCGTCTTCTTCGAATTTTTGTTTGTATTGTGTTTGAGTTGATCCATCACACCCCCATTTATATATAAGGGTTAAAACTGTGTCTGTGTACTGAAAACACTGTTGGAGAACTGGTTCCAAATATTTACAGAGTCGTGATGATGTGTGATCCACTAAATCTTGAAGTTTCACTTCTGCAACTGTCTCACTGACGTTTTTTGGTGGGCAACAATCATCTTTAGCCCTTTGTACATAGGTATAGCATGGATATACCTCTTTGTTGGCCTGATGAATGACCTCGTATTGACTAACAGTCATACTAGCTTCGACGTATATGCTCAAAGCTACCTCTGGAGTATGTTTCCTGGTAGTTGTGGTTTTACTACCAATCATAGCTACTTTACGGAATTTCATAGCCCTCGTTGGAGATTTGGTCACTTCTTGTATCACCTTAGCGACATCCTTGTTACCCGCTGACCTTTGACTCATTTGTGCAGCGTATGTTAGTTCTTCAACGGGCACATTATTTCGAAGATCCATTGTTTTGCGACGCTTTGTTCGATCACTGGATTCCCAGAATTCTTTACTCGGGCGGCCTTTCGAACTTCCGGGAATCGGTCCAGCAGGTAGTGCAATTTCTTCGCTAAGCCATTCGTTGTTATTTTCTAGGAAACGAGCTTCGGTACTATTACACGCAAGCCATTTTCGTTTATACACAACTTTGAACACCTTTATAATTTTTTGAAGGTCATCCATTTTTTCAGGAGGACACTTTGTTAAATCCACGATTTTTTCAGTTAAATCTTCGATTTTTCTGTCAAGCAATCGTTGAGAACTTCTTCTAACCAACTCATGTAGCTGTTTTCTGCTCATAGACACGACAGAATGAGCAATGTCTGCAACAATACAAAAATGTGTTATTTAGAATCACCACTAAAGGGTGGGTTCATAGATATTTTTTTCTGCGATGTGAAAACTTGTGAATGGTTTTGATAGCTGGAGTTATAGAAGATATATTAAAGTATAATGCCAAGTAGGTCTGATACTGTTGCGGGCTGTTGCATATATTCAAAAATACTAATGTTTGTTCAAAAAGACGAAAAAGATAAAATATTTTAAGTAAATAGTTAAACTACTCGATATGATTGAACAAAGATTGAAACACAAATAAATTAACATTCAAAATACTGTACATACCCTGATCTACGATATCCATATTCATTTTTGTCACAGTATTCACTTTTAACATATGAAAACACACAGCAAAAGAACAGTTGTTTGTGAAATGACGCGAAAAAAAATGAACGTCATCTGCGAGTTCTAGGTTCCGACTGGTGCTGCCACGGACTGGGGTGACCAATTCGGGTAACGAGTTCATTTAAGGGTGGTCACGTTATCTATCCTGCTTTGGGACACAATGTTGCCGCTAGGAGTGAAAGTTGAAAATTTTGATTTATGGCCACGTTTTGGGTAGAAATACTTGTCTGTGCGGTGGCAGGATACAGTACAGTACAGTACTGAGGTCAGCTTCATACCAACCTATGAGTCGAGGATCTTTCTTGTGTAATTGGTACTTTTTCAAATAAATCAACAAAATATTTATATTCATTTAAGTATTTATATGCCTATATCCATATTGTACGAGTATGCAGGTACACACCGCGGTGGAATAAAATTGATTTATTATTGATATATTACATTTTTATTGAAACGGCATAAGCTGGTAGATGATTCTAGCTTTACATACGTCATACAGTGGGTAAATTTTTGCAAGAAAGTCGAGTACAGATTCTGTGCAATTTATTGTATTT
This sequence comes from Agapetus fuscipes, assembly GCA_951799405.1. Taxonomy (NCBI): domain Eukaryota; kingdom Metazoa; phylum Arthropoda; class Insecta; order Trichoptera; family Glossosomatidae; genus Agapetus; species Agapetus fuscipes. Next base: position 723,136 of record OX637349.1, read on the forward strand.
AACAAAGTTGCATTTTTTTATTGCACTCCGCCAATTGCTGGCCCGAAGCTCAAATATAAAAGGAGGAGGTTTACTGCGTCAGGTTAGCCACCTGTCTACAAAAACGCGTCACTATATAGTTACACATTTGGTGTAACTTCTTGCAGCGTTTTCCGGACAAAAAATAACTACTTTACTTTTACAGGAAAGGGGGCCGGCCTCACGCCAATCACTTTAGTTGAAATGGAGTTTCCCAACTCTCAAGCGGGTTGGTATTAATTTATTGTAAAGTTTAGGTAAGCCTTGCCTTGGGTTTGAAATAAATACCGAAACGAAAAACATTTTTTGACGACCTCGGTGGGATTTCAAACTGAGCTCTCGGCATGGAATGCAAACATTCTACCAACTGATCTATCGACCGGACTTTTTACGAGCTTAGTTATCGCTACAAAGTGCCAATTTTCAAGCAAGACTGTAATTCTCCTGTATGGCTGGATGGACATTTTGATGACCCATCTTTGGTGAAGGTTTATCAATTTTTTAAACCAACAAAGAGCAAATTTGTAAATATAAATGGTATATTTTTTGTGCTCCACCGGAATTTGAACCCACAACCTTCCATTTAAGAGTCCGAAGTGTTACCACTAGACTACAAACCGGTCAATTATTATGTAAGATGAATCGGGACCAAAAGAGTGGAATAGACGGCCACCTGGAGTGAAGAGCTCAAAATCTTTTGGCATTTTTAAAGGAACACGGAAAACGCACCTTTAATAATAATCCTTTATTATATTGCCCTTCGTCGTCGTCATTCGTCGTCGAGTTTCGATTTTCAAAATCAATGCCATCACAGCAGATGAAACACATTCATGCTCTATAGCAAATTAATTTTTGTATATATGCTGCAATGCGGCGAGCTTACGCGTGTGTGTTTACAAATGTATGAAATCTTTTAGGAATTAATCTGTTTGTTCATACTAAAAATGTATGGAACAATATTGACATCTAGCGGCAAAACTTAAAAGTTTTTTTTACATTTTCTTTTATTTCATGCAAATTAAAAATAAAAAAAAAGCCATATAAAAATGGATTTCAATCTGTAATCTAAGTTGCAAACATATATAACATTTGAGATTCATATTACATGCATTCTTACGAGCAGACATGTATAAGTTCTTATCTAATCTAATCTAAGCTGCAAAGATATATATCATTTAAGATTTATATTAAATGCATTCCCACAAGCAGATATGTATAAGTTCCCGCTTACATATGCTGCATGTGTACTTACAACATAACAGCCCATTCCAAATGAACATAAGCCCTGCAACTCTTGCCAACCTTCCCTGAAACAAAGGTGAATTTGCAAAGTAAACCATTTTTTAAAGTATGGGTGGTCAGCCTCATACCAACCTATAAGTCAAGAAAATTATTTTGTGTATTTCTTTACATAATCTAAGTTGCAAAGATACATACCATTTAAGATTCATATTAAATGCATTCCCACACGCAGACAGGTACAAGTTCACGCTTACAAATGCCCAATGTGGACTTGCAAAATAAAAAAACTAATCTCAAATGAACATAAGCCCTGCAACTTTTGCCGACTTTTCCTCAAACAGAGATAAAATTTGCATGGTAAACCATTGCTTACAGTATGGGTGGTCAGCCACATACTAACCTTTTAGTCAAGGAAATTATTTTGTTTAGTTCATTAATCTAAGTTGCAAAGATACATACCATTTGAGATTCATATTAAATGCATTCCCACAAGCAGACAGGTACAAGTTCACGCTTACAAATGCCCAATGTGGACTTGCAAAATAAAAAAAACTAATCTCAAATGAACATAAGCCCTGCAACTCTTGCCGACTTTTCCTCAAACAGAGATAAAATTTGCATTGTGAACCATTGCTTACAGTATGGGTGGTCAGCCACATACTTACCTTTTAGTCAAGGAAATTATTTTGTTTAGTTCATTAATCTAAGTTGCAAAGATACATACCATTTGAGATTCATATTAAATGCATTCCCACAAGCAGACAGGTATAAGTTCGCGCTTACAAATGCCCCATGTGGACTTATAAAATAAAAAACTAATCTCAAATGAACATAAGCCCTGCAACTCTTGCCGACTTTTCCTCAAACAGAGATAAAATTTTCATTGTAAACCATTCTCACAGTATGGGTGGTCAGCCACATACTAACCTATAAGTCAAGGAAATTATTTTATTAAGTTCTATAATCTAAGTTGCAAAGATACATACCATTTGAGATTCATATTAAATGCATTCCCACACGCAGACAGGTACAAGTTCACGCTTACAAATGCCCAATGTGGACTTGCAAAATAAAAAAACTAATCTCAAATGAACATAAGCCCTGCAACTTTTACCGACTTTTCCTCAAACAGAGATAAAATTTGCATGGTAAACCATTGCTTACAGTATGGGTGGTCAGCCACATACTAACCTTTTAGTCAAGGAAATTATTTTGTTTAGTTCATTAATCTAAGTTGCAAAGATACATACCATTTGAGATTCATATTAAATGCATTCCCACAAGCAGACAGGTACAAGTTCACGCTTACAAATGCCCAATGTGGACTTGCAAAATAAAAAAAACTAATCTCAAATGAACATAAGCCCTGCAACTCTTGCCGACTTTTCCTCAAACAGAGATAAAATTTGCATTGTGAACCATTGCTTACAGTATGGGTGGTCAGCCACATACTAACCTTTTAGTCAAGGAAATTATTTTGTTTAGTTCATTAATCTAAGTTGCAAAGATACATACCATTTGAGATTCATATTAAATGCATTCCCACAAGCAGACAGGTATAAGTTCGCGCTTACAAATGCCCCATGTGGACTTATAAAATAAAAAACTAATCTCAAATGAACATAAGCCCTGCAACTCTTGCCGACTTTTCCTCAAACAGAGATAAAATTTTCATTGTAAACCATTCTTACAGTATGGGTGGTCAGCCACATACTAACCTATAAGTCAAGGAAATTATTTTATTAAGTTCTATAATCTAAGTTGCAAAGATACATACCATTTGAGATTCATATTAAATGCATTCCCACAAGCAGACAGGTATAAGTTCGCGCTTACAAATGCCCCATGTGGACTTATAAAATAAAAAACTAATCTCAAATGAACATAAGCCCTGCAACTCTTGCCGACTTTTCCTCAAACAGAGATAAAATTTTCATTATAAACCATTCTTACAGTATGGGTGGTCAGCCACATACTAACCTATAAGTCAAGGAAATTATTTTATTAAGTTCGATAATCTAAGTTGCAAAGATACATACCATTTGAGATTCATATTAAATGCATTCCCACACGCAGACAGGTACAAGTTCACGCTTACAAATGCCCAATGTGGACTTGCAAAATAAAAAAAACTAATCTCAAATGAACATAAGCCCTGCAACTTTTGCCGACTTTTCCTCAAACAGAGATAAAATTTGCATGGTGAACCATTCTTACAGTATGGGTGGTCAGCCACATACTAACCTATAAGTCAAGGAAATTATTTTATTAAGTTCTATAATCTAAGTTGCAAAGATACATACCATTTGAGATTCATATTAAATGCATTCCCACAAGCAGACAGGTATAAGTTCGCGCTTACAAATGCCCCATGTGGACTTATAAAATAAAAAACTAATCTCAAATGAACATAAGCCCTGCAACTCTTGCCGACTTTTCCTCAAACAGAGATAAAATTTTCATTGTAAACCATTCTTACAGTATGGGTGGTCAGCCACATACTAACCTATAAGTCAAGGAAATTATTTTATTAAGTTCTATAATCTAAGTTGCAAAGATACATACCATTTGAGATTCATATTAAATGCATTCCCACAAGCAGACAGGTATAAGTTCGCGCTTACAAATGCCCCATGTGGACTTATAAAATAAAAAACTAATCTCAAATGAACATAAGCCCTGCAACTCTTGCCGACTTTTCCTCAAACAGAGATAAAATTTTCATGGTAAACCATTCTTACAGTATGGGTGGTCAGCCACATACTAACCTATAAGTCAAGGAAATTATTTTATTAAGTTCTATAATCTAAGTTGCAAAGATACATACCAATCGAGATTCATATTAAATGCATTCCCACAAGCAGACATTTATAAGTTCGCGCTTACACATAATGCATGTTGACTTACAACATAAAAACCCAATCTCAAATTAATATAAGCCCTGCAACTCTTGCCAATCTTCCCTGAAACACAGCTGAAATCTTCAAAGTGAACCATTTTTTAAACTATGGGTGGTCGATTTTCTTTTACAAAGGCTGCATGTTTTTATTTTACATGTTTTCCGAATTTTAACGCGAGGAAACTATGCGCAATATACACATTCACCAAATGTTAAGGGGTTGGGCTGCGTAGCAGCCAGGGGCAACGCCCCTAGTAATAATAATAATTAACTAGATTTATATGCGCCTTTTTGTGATTTACATCACTACAAAGGCGCATGTGGGCTCTAGCGGGAAAACAAGAATGCTTTGAGCATCTTCCTGAAGGCTGTCTCATCTTCCTGGACTCTCAGCCTCTTTGGGAGAGCATTTCATGCCGCTAGCCCGGCAACACGGAAAGAACGGTTCGCAAAGACTATGATGGACATCCTTTATACTAGGGGTGCCCATACTTTTTCATGAGGAGATCGACCTAGTAAAAATTTATGAATAGGAGATCGAAATTTTAACTGTTTAGCCCACCAATTAATATAACTCATAATTCATAATGTATAAAAATTTCATGTATAAATATTACACAGTTACGCCACGTCTGTTACGTCTGTCGATTCATCGAACTGAAGAGAAAAGTATGCAGTCTCTGAGATGATTCATGGTTTGATTTTCCAAGTTCTTGCTGATGGTTTTAACACGTCTAGTCGCGTTGATTGTCTTTCAATTAGTTGATCACTGAAAATATTAGCTATCCTCGGCGATCGACCTTAAAACCTCCCGCGATCGGCCGGTCGATCGCGATTTACCGTATGGGCACTTCTGCTTTATACAATTTATTTTCACAGCTTCAAACGTTGCATGTGTTGCTTTAAGGCTCGCATTACTTCAGCGGCGTAGATCCCCTTATCGCTAAATAAAGGATGCCCGTCCTTAAAAAGAAGCCTCTGCTCATGATGTGAGGGGTGGGAGTGGGTGGGAGGAGGAAACCATCAGCCTGCGAGACACAGCACGTCACAGCTCCTCAAGCGCACGCAGAATGTGCTCGTCATACGGCGATTCTTTTGCCTTTGAAGCTCCACACTGCCAGCCGCGTGAGGACTTGACAATGGCATTAAATTGATAAGAGGAGGTTTATATCAACATATGTTATATGTTGTGTACTTGAATCAACGCAAAATTGAAGGTTATTTTTAAGGTAAACTTAAGTAAAAAATAGTATAGGCTTTATAATTTTCTAACTAACAAAAACGAAGTTTTCAGTTTGTTTCCTACGTTTTTTTATTTTTTTTGAGCAGTTTTCTTTGAATAATGGATTGGTATGAGACTGATCCCTCATCCTGTAATAAAATTGTTCACTTTGCCAATTTCATCTCTGTTTCAGGGAAGGGCGCAGGGTTTCTTGTAAGGAATTTGTAAGAACACATGCAGCATTTTATAGTGTGAACTTTGTCCTATCTGTTTGTGGGCATGCATTTAATATAAATCTTAAACGTTAAGATATCTTTGCAAATTAGATTAAAGATAATGATTTCAAACGGATAATTAAAAAAACGATTGCCGAAACAATGTAGATACAGCTTAAAATTAATGGAATTTTCCAAATGTCATACAAATTGAAAATAAGAGTTGCTCCGCCAGGATACTTCTTGTTTTTTTCTTTTCTGATCCATCCCCGCTGTCTCTGTTAGACTTCGCTCAGGCGCTGCGTGCGGACAAGGTGACGTTTCGTCGCTACGTGCTACGTGTCTCAACACATTTGCTGCGTAGACGTGCTCGACATGTAAATAACGTGTATGTACGTGCATCCACATGCTTAACATAGACAATTTAAATACTCTGAGGAAGAGTTTTCTATCAGCTGTCCACAGAAGCAAAATATAGGATATTATGCTCCTTGACTGATAGGTTGGTATGAAACTGACCTTACGTGCTGTAAAAATTGGTTCAATTTTGCAAATGCCACCCCGGATTCAGGAAAAAGTGGCAGGAGTTGCAAGGTTTATGCTCAAGTGAGATTTTGTTTATTTATATGCACACATGAAGAATGTGTTATAGATGTATGAATACCCGTTATATACAAAAGTCTCGATGTATTGTAGACATGATCTGCATAAAGGTGACTCAGTTGCAATGAGAATTACCTATTTATTTTCGCATTTAAAGCGACAACTTGGTAAATTATTTTAATTAAAATAAAGGTTTTCCCGACCCCGAGTAACTACGATTTTTCTGCTCGTGAAGGCTAATGCTTTGCGCGCTACAAAGGATGTACTTCCGTCACATTATGAGAAATGAGAAATACCGTCTCCTTCATCTTATCATTCAGGGAAAGATTGAGGGGAGAAGATCTCAGGGACGCCGATGGACATCGTGTCTGAAGAACCTGCGACAGTGGTTCGGCAGAAGTACCAAGTCCCTGTTTCGAGCCGCAGCATCTAAAATCAAAATAGCTATGATGATCGCCACTTTGCCAATGTCACCCCTGTTTCAGGGAATGTCGGCAAGAGTTGCAGGGCTTATGTTCATTTGAGGTTTGGATTTTATTTGTAAGTACACAATCAGCATTTGTAAGCGCGAACTACACGTGTTTGTTTGTGGGCATACATCTGAGAGCTTTGAATGAATATATCCTTGCAATTTAGATTATAGATTATTATAGATTATAGATCGCCGATCTTCGTTAGAAGTGGCACAAAAAGAAGAAGAAGAAGAAGGCTAATTTAATCTTACAGGTACTTTCATGTTAAGTTTAAATTGAAAAATTAGATAAGAAACCATTTCTGATACGATTGTTGGGTATCAAACCCTTGCAGCGTGATTTTTTTTTTACCTAAGACCGGTCACTTAAGGTCCATCCAGCATTAGAGCAACTGGATCTTGCTTGAGTATTGGCGCTTTTTAGCGACGACCAAGCTGGTAAACAACACCTCTGCGGCACTACTACAAGGACCCCTAGAGTCTCTGAAATCTAGGAATTCTCCCGCACCGGATTTCTTAGAAAAAAAAAACGTATTAAAACATAGAGATTGGGTAGTTATAAAAAACAAAGTATTTGATTTATTTTGAAGACACAATATGTTCTCAGAAGTTTTCCAATAATGGTTTACACGTTATTTAAACTTTTTTGTTAATTTTTCATTTAAAACGGCAGTAATTCCGATTGAAATTTAATTATCTTCATATATTTCAACGAACCATTTTCAAAAGATCAATATACTTGTATCAACAGGCATCTCCAGAATAACCAACAAGACGAGAGCGAGTATTTAGAGAGTATCAAGTATCCGGGCAACTTGTAGCTGCAATCCAAACAGACACAGATACTGCGAGCGCACCAAGATGAAGTGTCCTCGAGGCGTGCAAACGGAAGAACCATAAGACGCTGAGCAAATACTCCGACAGCATCCTTCAATTATCGTCCCTGGCGTGCTAGGATGAAGGGAGCTGCGAGACGATGGCACAATGAAGAGCAAACTCTGTGCAAGAGAGAGGAATCGACATAGAAAGTGGCGTCTGTGCTAGGGACGGAAGGAAAAGAGCAAAATCTGTGCTGAGAGAGAAGTTTACATAATAAGTGGCATATGTGCGAAAGAGGGAAGAAAAAGAGCAAGCTCCGTGCAAGAGAGAAGAGTCTACGTGGAAAGTGGCGTCTGTGCTAGGGAGGGAAGGAAAAGAGCAAAATCTGTGGAGAGAGTGAAGTTAACACAAAAAGTGGCGTCTGTGCGAAAGAAGGAATAAAAAGAGCAAACTTCGTACAAGAGAGAGGAGTTTACGTGGAAAGTGGCGTCTGTGCAAGGGAGGGAAGGAAAAGAGCAAACTCTGTGTGGAGAGTTTCAGTTAAGAATTTTTTTGAAAAGAGCAGTTTTGTAGTAGAATGCAAGATCTGTGCAATAGAAAAAAGCCAAATATGTGCAAAAGACATCAGGTGAGCAAGATTTGTACATTACAGGATCAGGACATCATCAGTGATGGAAATAAAAACAAGATTAAAGTAGCAGCAAAGAATAGAAAGCAAGACCTGTGCAACAGAAAAGGACTATATGTGTGCAAAAGACAACACCTTAGCATGATGTGTTCATAACAAGACCAAGACATCATTATTACTGCAGAGAACAGTAATATCTAAGTAATGGCAATCTGTTCATTAAAAGTGATCACTTTATGTTCATGAAAAAGACGAGGGCAAGAATAAAGCTCACAATATGAGTAAGGGTGGAATCAGTGCTAAAGCAAAAACAGAAATATTTGTGAAAAACATCGTCCGTGAAAAGTGAAGTCTATAATAATAATAATAATCTATAATCTATAATCTAAGTTGCAAGGATATATTCATTTAAAGCTCTCAGATGTATGCCTACAAACCAACAAGTGTAGTTCGCGCTTACAAATGCTGAATGTGTACTTACAAATAAAATCCAAACCTCAAATGAACATAAGCCCCACAACTTTTGCCGACCTTTCCTGAAACAGGGGTGACATTGGCAAAGTGAACCATTTTTTACAGTATGGGTGGTCAGCCTCATACCAACCTATAAGTCAAGGAAGTAAAGAGCAAAATCTGTGCAAAGAGCGTTATCTATGAGAAATCGCAAAACAAGATACATGCTAAGCAAATAGTACGCATCATTCATTCAAAATCAAATAAAAAGAGGGAAAGATCTATGAATATAGTATTTTCTCTGCAAGATCAAGGAATAAAATCAATGAAAAGATCTGTGCAGCAGCAGCATCCATGCGAAAAAAAACTCTTTGCGAGATTGAAGAACAACATCTGTGTAAGAGCAAGTTCTGTACAAGAGAAAAAACAAGATCTGGGCGAAAAAAAACTATTTTCAAGATTGAAGAACAGCATCTGTGTAAAGAGCAAGTTCTTTGCAAGGGAAAAGAACAAGATATGTGCAAAGAGCATATTCTGTGCGATAAAAAGATCGACGCGAGAGTAAAGAACAGATTCTGCAAGGTAAACAAGACTCGGAGCGAGGCATGGAGAGTGGCTGAAAGGGAATGTGATGCATTTATTGAGGGGATATTTGTATGCGCATTTTGTATGTGTACACAGAAATTGTTCAAATGAAACTTAATGTTTATCTTTTCAGGAATATTGTTGGAAACATAATCAATCTAGTTCATCGTATTGAAGAGTAACTTTCAGTGCCATACAAGCCGGTTCCCATCGGCTTCCCTTTTAAAATGATGTAACAAAGTAGAAAAATATAGACACAAAGTAAAAAAATACATTTAAAACAAAAATAACAATACGCATTTTTTCCCCATTGAAACCATGCAGTCTACTTTATTATCATTTTTGCCTCATTTAAAAAGGGAAGCCGATGGGAATCGGATTGTATAGCACCCTTTGCCACTGGTAATTTTAGTATTGGATCGGTCCGTAGTTGAGTGGTAACGGCTCAGACTGGTTATCGTAAGGTAATATGGTATGATTCCCAGTAGAGCACAAAAAAATGGAAACGAATTTTATACAAGTTAAACTTCAATAGATAATCTTTTTATAAACTTTGAAATATTTGTACAAACATTAAATCTAGAATATGAACTGCAGTTCTTTTTTTAATCCGGCACTTTGCTCGTCCGGCCCTACCGGCGTCTTTATTAAACAAAAAGGGAAGAGGAATGCAAATCACCAACTTTTTTGCCTGACAAGGAACAGGAAAGTATAATCATTAGTATATAACTAACGAATTATGGGTTATTCCCTGGCTTACAGGTTGGAATGAGGCTGCCCACCCATACTGTAAAAAAATGGTTCACTTTGCCAATGTCACCCCTGTTCCAGGGAAGGTCAGTAACATTTGCAGGGTATATGTTCATTTGAGGTTTGGATTTTAATTTATAAATACACATTCAGCATTTGTAAACGCAAAATTACACGTGTTTGTTTGTGGGCATGCATTTGATATGAGCTTTGAATGTTAATATATCATTGCAACTTAGATTCTAGAATGAAGAATGGCATAGCTTATTTGTCAACGACGTTAGCCATGTTGAAAGCACCGGTTCCCATAGATCACCGAAGTTAAGCAACATTGGGCGTGGTCAGTGCTTGGATGGGTAACCGCTCAGGTACAACGCGTGTCGTTGGCATCTTGGACCGGTCCGTAGTCCGTAGTGGCAACACTTCGGACTCGTAAATGGAAGGTTGTGGATTCAGATCCCGGCGGAGCACAAAAATATACCATTTATATTTCGAATGTGCTCTTCGCTGGGTTGAAAAATTCATACACCTTTGAATGACCGAAAACCAATGACCGGTCACCAAAGGTCCATCCAGCCTTACAGCAACTGGGTCTTGCTTGAGTATTGGCGCTTTGTAGCGACGACAAAGCTCGTACACCTCTGCGGCACTACAACAAGTGTCATAGACCCCTAGAGTCTTTAGAATCTAGGGAGTCTCCCGCACAGGATTTCTTAAAAAAAAAAAAAAAGCTTTTAACTCAGGGTCAAAGTTTTCATTTTCAAACCACCGCTGTTTTTATTACATTTGAAATATTTATACACAATTTTGCTGGGAATCAAACCTCATTAAATTTGATCAGTAGTCAAAGATTATCCGGTATCCCTTTACTCTACCAACCACTAAAATAAAACGCGTCGTAAGCAATGCTTAAATAAATAATTTGTTTTGTTAAAAGGAAAACAAACAAAATAATGCAGTCACTGTTTACCCCTAGTTCCATATCTTTGCTGCATTGTTTGCCCACAGAATGCAGCTGTTTACGAACCCTGTGTTATTGTGTTGGTAAGTGTATCGAACTGTGCGGAAGTGGACCACGGAGCCAGCTGGAATTCCTCTGTGAAATACATCCGTGTTTGTCTTCATACAGAATGTGAAATAGTGCACCCAGTATGAGAGGATATTACCCGAGGGACGCTTAAACAGGTTTTGTGTTTGCGAGGATGCATCTTTCATCGCTTAAAATGTATCATATTGTTTGTTTGAAAATGTATTAATGTATAAATTTCAAATATTTCCTTTCAAATCAAAGTTTACTTTTATGTGGTAAAAAATATCTCCAATAATTTAACAGTCCTCTAATAATTTTATAATCAGAGAATCAAGAGGCTGACCACCCACAGTGTACAGAATGGTTTACCAATGTCGCCCCTGTTTCAGGGAAGGACGGCAAAAGTTGCTCGGCTTATGCTCATTTGAGATTTGGTTTTTGAATTGAAAGTACACAATACACGTGCAGCATTTGTAAGCGAGAACTTACGTGTGTCTGTTTATGGGAATGCATGTAATATGGATCTTAAATGTGATATATCTTTACAACTTACATTATAAATTAAAGATTATCTGTAGCTTTCTGATTTTTTCCTTGCCTCTTATTCTCAGTTTGACCACTATGAAACATACTGATATGATTATTGATTTCTAATAGTCTCCAAATTAAACACTGGTCTTCTTTTAGGATATCGTTAATCAAGCGCTCAATTTTGTATACAAGGTTTGATTTTTTTTAGACTGATAGACAAAAAAGCAAGAAAACTTTACATTTAATAATTACAAATTTTGGTTCAAGGTTTTTTCAAATTTACCTCTGCACATAATCATCATCAGCAGAGTCTTTTTAAATCTAAATTTTCCAGTCTGCTGGTCGCGGACATGGGAGACTAGAGCAGTGATGGGCAAAGTACGGCCCGCGGGCCATCTCCGGCCCGCGAACACATTTAATCCGGCCCGCCGACGGTCCTTCGTCATGAATAGTATATGGCCCGCGATAATTATATTTTGACGATCCAGAAGCGCTTTTCTGCAAAATTCCTTACACTTTGGATATCAATCCAAGTCGGAGCCTGCTAGCGCTTGCGAAAGAACTCCATAGATAAAAAAAAAACACAGTACACCTTATTTTTGGGCACGCATCGCTACCTCTTCGCCTTAAGGTCGTAAAGAATTGAGCAGAATAGAGCTTTTAATCTTATCTATCTAAGTTGCAAAGATATGTAACATTAGGGAATAATATTATAAGCATTTTCACAAACAAACATCTATAAGTTCGCGCTTGTACATGCCGCATGTGCACCTGCAACATAAAAACCCAAATCTCGAATGAACATACACCCTGCAAGTCTTGCCGACCTTCCCTGAAATAGGGGTAACATTGGCAAAGTGAACCATTTTGTACAGTATGGGTGGTCAACCTCATCCAAGATTATATTTAGTAGAATAATATACGCATAGGTAAAGATGCCAGCTAGACTAGCTGTGAAGTGCATGATTCGATCATCAATCGGAAACCGACTTACTGATGAACACCTTTTTGAGCTCCTGAAAGTTACTTCATCATAGCAAGAACCTGCATTCGAAAATATTATGGCAAATCAAAAGCAATTTTATATGTTTCACACACTAACCATGGCAGGGCCTTCGAGTTTAATAGTTTAAAAAAAAAACTTAAGACACTTTAGTCGTCAGTTGAGCCCATGCTCTGACAAACTAAGGATGCCTGGCCTGAAAGTCTCACCACCACGGTCATTTTTACATACCAAATTTTGGTAATATTTGTATGAAGACTAATCAGCTGTTCACTTGCGGCCATCTTGAATTGACATGTCTTCATATAACTGCATCATTAGTTTGTCAATGCGTGGGCTCAACGGACGACTAAAATGTCTAAGAATAGCACCCTATGTGTAATGCTGTAATGTTTTTATATGACATACAGTTACTTTGTCAACGACGTTAGCCATGTTGGAAGCACCGGTTCCCAAAGATCACCGAAGTTAAGCAACATTGGGCGCGGACAGTACTTGGATGGGTGACCGCTCAGGTACACCGCGTGTCGTTGGCATCTTGGACCGGTCCGTAGTCCGTAGTGGCAACACTTCAGACTCGTAAATGGAAGGTTGTGGATTCGGATCCCGGCGGAGCACACAAAATATACCATTCATATTTCGAATGTGCTCTTCGCTGAGTTGAAAAATTCATAAATCTTTACCAAAGACCGGTCACTGAAAGGTCCATCCAACCTTACAACAACTGGGTCTTGCTTGAGAATTGGCGCTTTCTACAGCGACGACCAAGCTCGCAGAGGGCTCTTGAGGTGTGACACACAAAAACAGCGCTCACCAAATAAATCATCCTAATATTATTATTATTATTTACATCGGTTGAGCGGTCCGTAGTTCAGTAGAAACACTGCGGACTCTGAATGGGAAGGTTGTGGGTTCGAATCCCGGCGGAGCACAAAACATACTCCATTTATATATTCAAATTTGCTCTTCGCTGGGTTGAAAAATTCATAAACCTTTACCAATGACCGGTCACCAAAGGTCTATCCAGCCTTACAGCAACTGGGTCTTGCTTGAGTATTGGCGCTTTGTAGCGACGACCAAGCTCATACACCTCTGCGGTACTACAACAAGTGTTATAGACCCCTAGAGTCTTTAGAATCTAGGGAGTCTCCCGCACAGGATTTATTTAAAAAAAAAAACATACAAAATGCATTTTTCCCATAATTCTCTCCCTTCTCTGAAATTTATTAAGCTTTCTGGTCCCTCGTTAAGAAAGTTTGCCCTCCACTGTACTAGAGTGAGAGAGGAGTGAGAGAGGAGAGAGAGGAGAGACGGAGTTGCTACAAAACGTTGAACAAAAGGTAAAACAAAGAGAAGTTAGACTGACAGGACAGTGGGGAGTTGAGGGAGGAACACAAGACTTCAAGTATAAAACTTTTCATCAAAACTCAATAGTTGCGTTAACCAAAATATACGTGAAAATCTTAAACCAGCGCTTTTTGTAGTTAAACACCTTTACATGTTTATTTACCTTAAATGTGTGACTGGATAAGTGACATATTAAGGCAAACAGACAAATAATTAAAAAAAAATCCTTAAAATGGTTTGTGTTGTTAAAACACTTCGAGTTGGATTTTGGAAATCGAAAAAAATCTACGAAAAGCTCTTTCAATTCATTCATATACATCACCATTTTTATACATTTTTTTCTTTCGCTTTGTATTTTTAAATAAAGTATCTTCCATTTTTACATTCACATCAATTCTTCTACTTATTTTCAGATAGACTAAAAAAAACCAATAGACTGCAATTCTTAAACTTAATCAAAGTTGAATTAAAAACACTAATGATCATTACGTTAGTGAAATTGTTTATTTATTTTTTTAAATACTAATAAAAAGAAATGCAATCCACCATCCTATTTAGCCTGGCCATAAACAGATATTTATCGTTATCAATCAATAATTCATTATTTAATATTTAATAATAATCTATAATCTATAATCTAAGTTGCAAGGATATATTCATTTAAAGCTCTCAGATGTATGCCCACAAACCAACAAGTGTAGTTCGCGCTTACAAATGCTGAATGTGTACTTACAAATAAAATCCAAACCTCAAATGAACATAAGCCCCACAACTTTTGCCGACCTTCCCTGAAACAGGGGTGACATTGGCAAAGTGAACCATTTTTTACAGTATGGGTGGTCAGCCTCATACCAACCTATAAGTCAAGGAAATAATAATAATAATAATAATTGGCCAATATAAGTATAGTAAGTACAGGGTGGGGCAGCATAACTTCCCTTTTACAAAACTTAATAAAACCAATTGTATGAGTCAAGGAACATACACAACAAATTACATTTAAAATCAACAAATTTTAATATGTATGGACATCAAAAACTAACAGAAAACAAATTCTTATTTAAAAAAACCCTAGCCGCCAACATCACACATCAACCACCATATCTTTCTGTCCTATAGGCTGACCACCCATGCTGTAGAAAATGGTTCACCTTGCCAATGTCACCCCTGCTTTCAGGGAAGGTCGGCAAGAGTTGCAGGGTGTATGTCCATGTGAGATTCGGGTTTTTATATTGTAGCACCACATGCGGCATGTTTAAGCGCGAACTTGTGCATGTCTTTTTGTAAAAGTACATATAATGTGAATCTTCAATGTTACATATGAGCCTAGCAGAGAATGTACAGAATCGGTATCAACTGTCTCCAAGGACAAGCAGTACCTCAAGGTGTAACTCTGTATTGTCATCCTTTGTATTACTTGATACTGATGAAACCGAGGTAGAAAGCATAATAATTAATTTGAAAGACAACTGTGCAGTTGGATGGGATAATATATCTAACAACATATTTAAGCAATTTAGACACATTTTATTGCCTCCACTAACAAGTATTGTCCAAAGATGTTTGGCTACAGGAGTTTTTCTGATCTAATCTAATCTAATCTAATCTAAGCTGCAAAGATATATATCATTTAAGATTCATACTACATGCATTCCCACAAGCAGATATGTATAATTTCGCGCTAACACATGCCGCATGTGGACCTACAATACAAAAACCCAATCTCAAATGAACATAAGCCTTGCAACCCTTGCCGTCCCTCCCTGAAACAGGGGTGACATTGGCAAAGTGAACCAATTTTTATATTATGGGTGGTCAGCCGCATAACAACCTATAAGTCAAGGAACATACATGACAAATTACATTTTTTAAAATCAAAGATTATTAATTTTAAATTAATAAAATTATTAATTTAAAACTTCCCAATAACATCTGTTGAATAGGGTCGAATTTATTGTTGATAGGACATGACGCAGGCGGGGTTTAAACCAGCGTTAGTGTCAATAACGAAAATTCGAGCACCGACCATCTCAGCGACTAATTGTTACAAAGTACTTATAATCAATCAACAATTTTGGATTTTTTTTTTCAAAAAAAAAAAAAAAATTGAGCCCGCGGCGCTAACTAACAATATTAAACCGCCCTGTTTTAGGTTACATGAATGAGTGGCCATAGATGAGGCAGGGAGGTAGTAAGGGTGGGATGTCCTGGGCACCCACCCCTCACCCCATGACGTCATCCATCTTGCGGTAATAATTTGTCTTTGGGAAGATGAATCACCCCGGGCTGACGGACGGTCCGCTCCGGCCCTGGGTATTAACTGAACCAACCTAATGTTTATTATTTAATGCCCCCCACAATAAGTAGCGTAGCATTCAACACTCAAAACTGATAACATTTAAGAGTGATTAAAATGAGTGGCATGTTAAGTAAAAAAATACACAATTACCCTGAAAAAAATCCCCTCCTTACGATCCCGACTGGATGCTGTATGGCTCTACCCGGACTATTACACCAGCCAGTTCTTTACCGGGCATGGCAATTTCAATGGCCATCCTGTTCAAGCTTCATATCTCGCCCACGGCGGAATGCGCGTGCGGCAGGGTCACGCAGGATGTGCGCCACATACTGTGGGACTGCCCGCCCAGACATTCTGATCGGAATGCGCTTTTTACAGCGCTGAGACCAGGCATAGGCTCAATAGGGTACGCCGACTTCGTGTCCACAAGGGATAACTATCGAGCCTTCTGGCGCTTTTGCGCCCCTTACGTGAGCCCCGGACTGGATCTCCTTCCAGTCAATTGAGGACGCCATCAGCACATCCTTTGTGATTGGCACGAAGTAGTAAGAAGCGCATCTCGATAACATTGCACCGAGTCAGTAACTTCGGGTTTTTGCTGTTTTCTCTAGTGGACGAACATGTAAATCTACAATCACTGCTGGGTCGGGTCACGACCATCGGGAAGGCCTTCCGCCACAAAAGAAAATAGCATTGCGTGAGCGTTCTGTGATACGCTTCTCCAGATGGAAGTGTATAAACGGAATGTTACCCTTGAAACGATTACCAATTCGTAAAGTTTTTCCACATTCATATTATTGATATTTGGATGATTTATTTGGTGCGAGCTGTTTTGTGTGTGAAGTATTTAAGGAAAGAAAAATGGCGGCTAATCTGTCATGTTGATTAATGTTGGCAGCTTTTTCATTCATAATTTTATGTTATTAATAAAACAATTGACTTTTTTTTGTATCGATTTGTTTTTAAGTTTCTGTTGTTTTCATACACCTAAATGTTATATATTATTTGCATTCCTTGAGTTATAGGTTAGTTTAAGGCTGACCACATATTTTGCATTAAGTAGTTCACTTTACCAATGTCACCCCTGTTTCAGGGAGATTCGGCAAAAAGTGCAGGGCTTATGTTCGTTTGAGGTTTGGTTTTTAATTTGTAAGTACGCATGCAGCATTTGGAAGCGCGTACTTACACGTATCTGTTTGTGGGCATGCATTTAACATGATGGGTTGACGATATCTATGTTAGTGGGAAGTAGTGAATGAGTGAGAAATAGAGAAGATTAACTATTTCCAGGAAATGAAAATAATGTGTGGACCGTATTCGAAAATGACATTCAAGAATGACAATTGCAATTATGTTGAGTGTTGAGTTAAAGTCTGTTAGGAGAATAAGACTGAACATTGTCTGGAGCTGTGTTGGTCGAGGTCTGACATTGGAAGGAGTTAATCATGAAAAACTAGACAAGGTTACGGTCGTTAATAAGAAATTATCACTTATTTTGTTGTGTACAGAAAAAACTAAACAAAACATGTTTCTTTGTATGAAAACAAAACGCCGTAAACATTTTTTGATCATATTTTTTTAATAAAAGTATCCGGCGTGTTTCACTACGCAATCTGGGAATGTGAAATCATTTTTTTTCCAATGATAAAAAAACAGCTTCACTCAACATTTTTACATTTTTACACTTTTTTGGTGTTTTATTTCGTAGAAAATGGGACAAAAGGTGCATTTATTTGAGAAAACCATGTTAGCTTAAAATATCACTTATTTAGTTTAACCTTTAAGGTGTACATTATACAATTGATGTAGATATCACAAAAAAAACTCATAATCTTATATAATCTAAGTTGCAAAGACATGTTAAATTGGGGATCCACATAATACCACATTTGACCGGTCCGTAGCTCAGTGGTAACCCTGCGGACTTTGAATGGGAAGATTGTGGGTTCGAATCCCGGTGGAGCACAAAAAATATATCATTTATATTTTCAAATTTGCTCTTCGCTGGGTGGAAAAATTCATAAACCTTTACCAATGACCGGTCACCAAAGGTCCATCCAGCCTTACAGCAACCGGGTATTGGCGATTTAGAGCGAAGACCAAGCTCGTACACCTCTGCGGCACTACAACAAGTGTCATAGACCCCTAGAGTCTCTAGAATCAAGAGAATCTCCCGCAAAGGATTTCTTAAATAAATAATGCATTCTCACATGCAGACACGTACAAGCTCGCGCTTGCACATGCCGTATGTGAACCTACAACAAAAGAACCAAAAAATTAATACTTTCTTAATAGTAATAATTAATGTTTTTAATATCACGAAGTTAACATTTATTAATTGGCATTGCCAAGAGCTGTCGGCATTTTTCACTTATTCATTTAATAGCTCCGCATTTTCACTTGCGAAAGATCAAAAACAGATTCCAGTCTACGCGCCCGTAATGAGATAGTTTATCATGGCGTGCTATAATGAAAATATTTGTCATTGTATGCTATGAAAGTCAAAAGATAATTAAAACAAATTAAAAATGTTACAATAATTAGCTAAGATTTTAGTTGCCAATTTGAAGCCAAGGTGTCCCTGAAGTAGAAGCGTTTTACGTTTACAACCTATGTTTTTTACAGGTTAGGAAGCCAGCAAAAGGTAGGTAGGTGTTTTATACTTTGGTGCTATCTAATCTAATCTATTCTAAGTTGCAAATATATGTTGCATTGGAGATTCACATTATATGCATTCTCACAAGCAGATACGTACACGTTAATTGCGCTTGCACATGCCGCGTGTGAGCCTACAATATGATAACTAAATCTCAAATCACCCTGCAACTCTTGTCATCCTTCCCTGAAACAGGGGTGACATTGGGAAAGTGAACCATTTTTACGGCATGGGTGGTCAGGTGCATACCAACCTATAAGTCAACGATTGGTAGGTTTTTAATACTTCAGTACAGATGTCGTATACTCTTTTGTATTATGTATGTAGAGTCATAATAAAAGGAGAGCTTGTATGAAAAAGGTTATGGCTCTGGATGAAATGAAAGAAGTATGCAAGGATCGAAAGAAATGGCGGTTGATCTGCAATGCTGGCGGTTAAAACTGAGGCTTTTAAATTAAACAAATATATATTTGGTAGTTTTTTAATTTTTTACTGTTTAATTGTTTAGAGTTTATTTGTTTTATATATTTGATTGTATTAATTGCTTGTACTCCTTGACTGATAGGTTGGTATGAGGCTGACCCCCTATACTGTAAAAAATAGTTCACTTTGCCAATGTCACCCCTGCTTCAGGGAAGGTCGGCAAGAGTTGCAGGGCTTATGTTCATTTGAGGTTTGGATTTTATTTGTAAGTACACAATCAGCATTTGTAAGCGCGAACTACACGTGTTTGTTCGTGGGCATACATCTGAGAGCTTTGAATGAATATATTCTTGCAACTTAGATTATAGATTATAGATAGATGTATAACCAATGAAGCAGTCCGTAGTCTAGTAGGTAACGTTTCGAAGTCGTAATTCGAGGGTAGTGGGTTCGAATTCTAGCGGAGCCATTTTTTTTTTTAAATATGCTCTTCACTACATTAAAAAAATTAACAACCTGCACCAAAGACCGGTCCCCGTAGGTCCATCTAGCAACTGGGTCTTGCTTGAGAATTAGCGCTTTCTATAGAGAAGACCAAGTTCGCAGAGGGCTCTTGAGGTGTGATTCACACAAAAACAGCGCTCACCAAATACATCATGCTCACATTATTATTAAAACAAAATGTAATTAATTATTTGCGTTTCTTGACTCATGGGTTGGCATGAGACTGACCACCTCTACTGTAAAAAATGGTTCAATCTGCCGATGTCACCCCTGTTACAAGTAAAGTCAGTAAAAATGCAGGGTTTATGCTTATTCAAGGTTTGGATTTTTTATTTGTAAGTACCTACACACGCAGCATTTCTAAGCGCAAAATTGCACGTATCTTTTTGTTGGCATGCACGCAGTATGAACTTTAAATATTAATTTATTTTTGCAACTTAGATAACAGTATATTATACATAACATACCCCGAAATACGTATTAGTTACCCCCAGTTATGTATTCACGAATACCGTTACCCGGCTAAGATTGGACCATCACTCACATGGGACGATAAAATTATGCAAAATTTAGAATAATAGCGATTATAACGCGGCGGTCCGGGGTCGGCGGGGCGGGCATACATCACAACTGTCCCTGCCGACGAGGGGATTTTTACCCGCGCCTCAGAAATGCCTCGTAAAACGCACTTGATTCATACCGGGGCCATGTTTGTACACCGGAAAGGTCGTATAGCGAAATAAATCTTGCTTTTTTATATGTGTTCACTTTTACACTGAGTGAAAGGTTTGTTTTCCGAAGCATTCGTATTACAAAGCTTTGTATAAATTAAGTTAATTTTATTTTTAAATTACACATGATAAGAGAACGCTGTTTTCTTGTGTACATCACAAGAAAATATATATAATATATATATATATATACGCGGCTATAACATCAGTCGGTGTTATAGCCGCGGGGATCAAGACAGGTTATTTGGAACCGGATAACGCTGGTTCGAATCCCGCGACGATAACTTCGACCCTGGTTCAACAGATGCCGTTGCATGCACACAAGCTTCTGCTTTCGCATGAAGACAACTGGCCAGGTAAAATAGGTTGGTAGATTGCATTCCTTTCCACAAATCTATTTTTTTTTAAATATAAAAAAAAAAAATCACACCTCAAGAGCCCGCAGAAATGTAAAATAATAGATTCCATAAATCTTCTTATTGCAAATTTTGTTACGATTTTCTTGGGTTCAATGTAACAAAGCATTGATTAAATTTATTGTTCACAATTTAGAAAGATTATGCTCACTTAACGGCTAGAGCATGTTCTGATGCCCTCTTAAGCACTGCGATTCGTATTTATAGGTTAGGCTATAGGCTAAAGGCTATTCTAGCAAATACCAGACCATGCCAGAATGGTCTCGAGCAGAAGCTTCGAACAAATACGAGTACGTGCAACCATCAAATACTTACATCTAGACATCATATACAATTAAGTAAAACACACACAGCCACACATTCATAAGTCATCATACACATACACATAATCATAAGTAAACATACACAGACATAAACTCATACATTCGGAACAATATAAAACGCAATCTTTTTTGGCATTATTCTCATCTGACTGTTTGGCTATTTCTCCACATATTCAAGGGTAAAAGAGTCCTCCATCTATTGTTCATTTATCGTTTATTCATTGCATCACTTGTTTATCTCGTTTGACACATTACCTGTCTATCGCATGCACCTATCGCTTTTGTACCAACTCGCACTTACATTGCATCACTTACCAGCATTCCACTCGTCTATCTCATCACTCTTTCACACAAAACAACACGCTTATCGCATCACCTATCATAGCATCATTCGATTGTCACATCACTCAACTATTGCATCTCTCATTTGGCACATCGTTCGCTTATCATTTTACCTATTTTCGCCTTCCTCGTTTATCGCATTACTCACCATCACGTCACTCGCTTTTTGCATCACTCGTCTATCACATTGTTAGTTCACTAAATCACACGTTAATCGCATCACTTACCATAACATCACTCATTTGGCACATGGTTTGCTTATCGTATTATCCATTATCACTCGTGCACCACATTACTTATCATCACATCACTCGCTCTTTGCATCACTCGTCTATCACATGACTTATCTCCACATCACTCGCACATAGCATCACTCGTATATCACATAACCCATCGTCACATCACTCATCATCACGTCAACTTATGTATCTGAACATTACTCGGTTATCGCATCAATCATTTCACACATTGTTCGCTTATCGTATTCTCCATTATCACTCGTTTACCCATTACTTATCATCACATAACTCGCTCTTTGCATCACTCGTCTATCACATAACCTATCGCCAAATCACACGCATATATGTAGCACCACTCGTCTATCACATAAACCATCATCACATCACTCATCATCACATCAACTTATCTGAACATCACTCGGTTATCGCATCACTCATTTGACACATTGTTCGCTTATCGTATTATCCATTATCACTCGTTTACCACATTACTTATTATCACATCATTTGCTCGTTGCATCACTCGTCTATCACATAGTCTATTCCCACATCACTCGCACATAGCACCACTCGTCTATCACATAACATATCGTCACATCACTCATCATAACATCAACATATCTGCACATTACTCGCATATCGCATCACTCGTCCAGCACATCGCTCGTTTATCGCTCCGCACACACACACACACACTCGCACACACACACACACACACACACGTTAGCTCCAGCGAATGTGTTTATTTTACAGCCGCCATATTTGCGTAATTATTTTGGTTTATCTGCGTAGTTCCATCACTTTTATATGAAACATTCGCGCGGGATGTATTCTAAGTAAACATCGGCAGAAAGCACCAGCACCCTACACAGTATAAACCATTGCGTAAATCACACCGCAATTGCGTAAATCAAAAACGTATCAAACACACGACAGCACTCGTAGAGAGTGATTTAGTTTTGATACATTTTTTTGATTAACGCAATTGTCGTGAGTCTACGATGTGTTTTATACTCTACATTTGAGTGAGGGAGGTTGTTTATTTGAGTTTAGCTTATGAATAAACATTTGAAAATGAATATAATATGTACATAATATTGTAATCAATGGTATAGAATTTGTAATGTGAAGATTAAAATTCTGATTATTAAGCCTTTGAGAAGCGAGAGTAGCTAATAAGACTCGTTTGTTTAAGAGGAAAGCTGTTTTCTATTTTAAACTACTTGTAAAAACTGACTTGTGTGTAATCAAAATTGAAAATGTAAGATGTTTATCAAAAGTGTAATTTTATAGCTGTTTTGTAAAAACAAACAAAAACGAGAAAGACTCTAATCAAAAGCAAAATATAATCATTTCTGGGATTCTAATCATAATTATAAGTTACTCTTAATATTGCATACAAATATAATGTAACAGATTGAGAAGAATAAGAATCAGTTTATGCTGAATCGTCATGTAGGAAAAGTACATTCTGAAGACGTTGGCTAAGACACCAAGTAGTGTTCCCACAACAGTACGTTTTATATCATAATTTTTAATTATTTTTTTAAGTTTATTGTTATCTTAAATCAAGGTAAGCCAACTTCACCGACCTTCCCAGAAATAGGAGTAACATTGTTAAAGTGAGCATTTTTTTACAGTATAGGTGGTCAGCCTTATAAGCAATACCAACTTAATGCTAATCTGCAATGCTGATTTTTAATGTTGGTTTATTGGCTTGCTACATTTTTTGCATAAGACATTTTTTACTTTTTTTGTATAGATTTATTTTTAAGGTTTTGTTGTTTTTTTATACTTAAATGTTATTTATTACTCGTATTCCTTGACTTATAGGTTGGTATGAGGCTGACCACCCATACTGTAAAAAATGGTTCACTTTGCCAATGTCACCCCTGTTTCAGGGAATGTCGGCAAGAGTTGCAGGGCTTATGTTCATTTGAGGTTTGGATTTTATTTGTAAGTACACAATCAGCATTTGTAAGCGCGAACTACACGTGTTTGTTTGTGGGCATACATCTGAGAGCTTTGAATGAATATATCCTTGCAACTTAGATTATAGATTATAGATAGACTTAATAATACCATATTACCAACATACCGACTAAATATTTTTTTGTCAGCTACTTTAAATTTCAAACATACATGTTTGTGGGATTTTTTTAGGATTAATACACTTTACTGTATATGTCCATTTTTCGTGTTCTTATAATTGTGTCTGTATCTTTTTTTTCTCCTCAATAAAATAAAATAAAACGTCAAGGAACTACTTGTAATTATTTAATCATCCTTTTTTTTATTGATATTTTACAAATTTTTAAGTCCGTGTTTCTTTCGCCACAATAAACTCGGCATCCCAGCAATAAATGTATTTGTCCGGTTGATTTATTTGATCTCACAAGTACAACAAATTATAATTCATGCCTGCCACTTGAACATTTCCACTCGCCGCGAGCGTTACAAATGTGCGGGGTCCGAGCAAACGCCACCGTCAAAGCCTCCAATATGGGCGGTGGCCACTTGATCCGCCCATGACGTCAACAATCTAAAAAAACAATAGGGCGGGGTGAATTAAGAGAAAAAAACGTTACCCTTTTTGATTTTACTGTCTATATAAAAAAATTGTGACTTTATCGAAATTTTCTAACTTTTTTAAGCGTTTGAAACGTGTGTCTGCGCACATCTACGTGTTGCACACTACAAAGGAACTTTTGCCAAACATTTTAAGCAGAAAAAGCTGATGTACTTCGGTCACGTTTTGAGAAATGAGAAATACCACCTCCTCCATCTCATCATACAGGGTAAGATTGAGGGGAGAAGAACTCAAGGACTCTGAAGGACACCGTGGCTGAAAAACTTGCGAAAATGGTTCAACAAAAGCCCTGTTTTAAGCCCCAGCATAATAGCCATGATGATCACCAACCTTCGATAGAAGTGGTACCAGAAGAAGAATCTTAGTTGCAAAGATAAATTAAAATTAAACGCTCATATTTAATGCATGCATATATAAGTTCGTGCTTACACATGCTTCGTGTGTACGCACAAAATAAGCCAAAACATACATGAAGATACGCTTTGCAACTCATGCTACCTTTCCATGAGGCCAGAGGGGCATTGGCAAAAGTTAATCAAGTTTATTTAAAAAACCCAAACTAAAATAGCAGCGACATTTACTCAGCCTTTACAAAAAAATAATACGAGCTCCCACTCCAACTGAAGTGGTTGGCGTAAGGTCGGCCTCCTTAGCTGTACAATAAATAGGTTCCACTCGCCACATTAACAAACCTCTCGGGGTTAATGCGGCAAAAAATTGCACTAAATGTGTAGTTTAGTTGCATTGCGTGACGCACAATCGTGAGAAAGAAAATCCTGATTCTTTTTTATGCTTACAAAGAAATTACAACACAATCAAAATTATTGGATTTTTTCTCATGTTTAAAAATGCACCACCCTAACAAGCAGTCACCTGGCGGCAACGGGCGCTCCAGATAAACTACGTCATTTGTCATAATAAACAAAAAGCTGCCGCGAGTGTGGGAGGACCAGCAGACATATTATTATGTGATACTTTTATTTCGGCTTTTTGCGGGACTTAAGTCGTGTTTATTCATTTTTATAAGAGTTCACATTTATCACGGCGGGCTTCAGCAATATTTTCAATGCGTACTTTTAACTTTTCGTGTGCTATTTCTGATTATTTATTTTTTGCAAAAAAAAATACAGACCACCCTAGTATTTTATATACTCTGTTATAATCTACAATCTAAGTTGCAAATATATGGTCAGATTTAAGACTCATATTTAATGAATGCCCACAAATAGACACGTCGAAGTTTGCGCTTACAAATGCTGCATGTGTACTCACAAATTAAAATTTTAATCTCAAATTAACATAAACCCTGCAATTTTTGCCGAACTTCCTGAAAAAGAGGTGAAAGTGAAACAATTTTAAAGTACGGGGGTCAGCCCCATACCAACCTATAAGTCAAGGAAGCCAACTTATAAGTCAAGGAACTAAGTATAAAAAAAATGAAAATCTGTAATTGTAACACTACCCACCTTCCCACTAGGGGTGGCTAGAACCTCTGCACATTAATTTTGAATATTATCCAGTTAAATTTCACTCAGTCCATGATTTTTTCATACATTTTTTTTTTTCATTCCCCCTGTACTTATAAATCCCAAGACTTCACAATTGCACTAATTTGATCAACCCATTATTTGTCGGTCTCTGCTTGCCTATCTTGCTCTTTTTCTGTAAATAATCCTTGTTCATTGATTAATAATCCATTCTTTCCAAAACGCGTATTAAACATGATTATTTCTAAAAAATGAACGTAGCTACAACGAAAATGCCAAAATTTCAGTAAACTCTAAAACTAACTAAACTACGTTCGATAACCGCTTCGGTCACTTAATCATTACTTTGATCCTGGTTCAACAAATGTCATTGGGTATTTATTAATTAATAATTCATTAAAATATACAACAATATCATTGTTATCTGTTTCTGGCCAGGCAGAATAGGCTAACTGTCAAGTTTTCATGAAATACCCCCAGCCCCAATGATCCCCGCAACTAACGCAACTAAACTACACATATAGTGTAACTTCTTGACTGTGTTATCCCTGAAAAGGTTGCATGTGGTGATTCGGGACCTATTCATTTTTACGGGTAAGGGGGCCGGCCTCACACCAACCACTTTCAGTTGAAGTGGGGGGTTCCCAGCTCCCGCGGGGGCTGGTTCTCATTTCTTTGTGAAGGCTGAGTAAACCTTGAGATGGAACCCTTGCTCTCGGCATGGAATGCAAGCATTCTACCAATTGAGCTATCAACCTTTTTACGAGCTCGATCGTCGTCGCTACAAAGCACCAATTCTCAGGCAAGACCCAGTTGTTTTAAGGCTGGATGGAACTTTGGTAATACCGATCTTCGATAATAGTGAAATTGAAACAAGAAAATGCGAAACCAGCCGTTCTACCAGCAGTACTTTTTTTAAATGTGTCATATTTCTCTAGCACACAATACATGGCGCAGGACACAAAACAAATTTCTAATACAATTTGGCCTCTCTTCCCAATCTGACAAAAATACAATCTTTGTAGCCAAAACACTCTCCCCCCCCCCCCCCCCCTCCTTACACCCCAACCCTTGGACATAACTTTCGTTTCTATTTAATTTTTGATCTACGACTATTTTCCTAGCGCTGGGGATTTCCCGGATCCCTCCTATCTATAATGGAAATTGGATCAGCGAGAGAAGTTGCCTGGCGTAGAGCCAGAACCTGCGTAGCACATTCGTAGGCGAATTGGTTTGTTTCGCAGATTTGATTTTAGTACTTCTGATTGCAATATGCTACGATGAATACGCTCAAACCCGTTGGATTTCAACGGCTGGTTTCATACTTTTCCTGTTTTAGTTCCACTATTATCGAAGATCGGTAATCATCGTATCTTCAAAACCTGGACCATTGAGTTTTGTATACTCAATGTTATTTATTATTTGTATTTCTTGACTTAAAGTTCGGTATGAAGTTGATCACCCGTACTTCACAAAATAGCTTACTTTGATAATGTCAAACCTGTTGCAGAGAAAGGCTGCAAAAGTTGCAGGGTTTATGTTGTTTTGATGTTTAGATTCTAATTTATAAATACACACTACGCAGCATATTTTGTAAATGGAAATTTACACGCACCTGCTTGTGGAAATACATTTAATATGAATCTTAAATGTTAATATATCTGTGTTGCTTAGATCATAGATTATTGATTCTGTTGACTATCAAATAGATTAGTTCATTTGCTTTTAAAGACAGTTTCGAGGAGAGGTCGTTCTGCTCCTGCAATCTCGACTTATCTATCGATCGATACACACTCTCGCTTGCTATCTACAGATACAATCGATTGAATAGTCGAGACTTCACACCCTGTGCAGTTATTACTAGAAAGTTTCTAAAGTATTTCATTATCAATAAAATGGTTTGATACCATACATTTGTTATTTTTATTTAAAAAAAACAGTTATTGGAAAAATACACAGTTAGATGGGCAGTTGACAAGACCAGTAAATTTTCCAATTGTTGATTACAAAAAAACAAAAAAATAAAAATGATTCCTATGCAAAAAAATACGCGAAAAGTTACACAAATTCAAAATGGGTAAAATTGAGTTAAAAATTTAATCAAAAGGTTCTAAGCACTGCCATTTTATCATTAAATGGACCAATTTTTTTGAAAAAATATTTATAGATAAAAATACACAGTTAAATGGACAGTTGAAAAGAACGATGATTTTTTCAAATATTGAAAAAAAAAAATTACGTTTAATGAAAGAATTTAGGATGTTGTTAGTTTTGTAAGGTGCTATATCTAATCTAATCTAATCTTATCTAAGCTGCAAAGATATATATCATTTAAGATTTATATTAAATGCATTCCCACAAGCAGACATGTATAATTTCGCGCTAGCACATGCCGCATGTGGATCTACAATATAAAAACTATCTCAAATGAACATAAGTCCTATATGGAGTAGATCAAATGCGTTGGAGCGCGTAGAACGGGAGAGACATTTAAAATTATAGTTATTCAGG